>JAHLJT010009748.1:55113-88799 GCA_031308135.1 Acheta domesticus
AAAAAAAAACACTTTCACTCACAAACCCAGCAACAATATAACAACACGATTCCAAAACATTTAAGCTCAAGTAATAGTTACATTGTGGCAATTTAAAAATAAAATACTTAACAAAAAGAATACCTCCTCACTAAAAAACTAAGCACGGCAAAAAATTCTCACCTTTGAAAAATCTGAAACCCTAGCAAAACATTTTGAAGATACATTCAACCCAATGCTTCCCACCCACACAACCCTACATCAAACATATCACACAGATAGCAAACATCTCCTAACTATGATGTACCCTCTAGAATCAGATTCACATCTCCTCAGGAAATAACAAATATAATAAAAGCACTCCCCAATAAAAGGCCCCAGGACATGACAGAATAAACAATAAAATACTCAAAAATCTACCAACCAAGCCATAGCATTCTTAATATAATTTATAATCTTCATTAAGAACAGGATATTTTTCCACTTTTATGGAAACACTCTATAGTAATACCCATACAAAACCAAACAAAAATCCATCAATGTAGAAAATTATAGACCAATAAGCTTGTTACACTCTTTATCAAAAATTCTATGAGAAAATCATTCAGAAAAGACTTAACAATTACCGTCACACATAAATGGTATCATCCCCAGACATCACTTTGGATTCACAGAAAGCTATCAACCACTCATCAATTATTAAGAATTATCTGAACATATTCATACAGCATTCCAAAGAAAATTACACACTATATCAACATTTCTAGACATTCCCAAGCATATGATAGAGTAATGGCAATGAAGGTATCATGTACAAACTTAAAATTAATGGTACACCGAAATACTTAACCAACATCATCAATAGCTTCATATAGCAATATGAACTTTTGCAAGTTTCAATAGACAAACATCTCTTCAAACCCCAAACCAATTTTGGCTGGACTTCCTCAGGGCTCCCCATTGTTCACCTATATTATTTAATATTTACACTGCTGATATCCCTACATCCAACACAATCAATATAGCACAATTTGCAGATGATACAGCATTGTATTGTTCTAGCACATCACTTGATATATTAAGAAACACAATACAACAATATCTAAATCAAATCAGTGCTTGGTCAAACAAATGGAAAATTAAATTAAATCCATCCAAATCAACAGCAAAAATATTTTTCATTAAAAACCATTTCAACACCACCACCTCTCACACTGAACAATAACATTATTCCTTGGACTCCACAAAACAAAACAGTGAGATATCTAGGACTACATTAGACACCAGACTTAACTGGAAAGAACATATAAACATTAAAACACAACAAACAAAAGTCAAACTAATCCAATTAAAACCATTAATAAACAACCACAGTAAAATAACAATAGAAAATGCTAAGCTCATATACACAGCAGTAATAAGACCCCTAATGCTCTATGCCTGTCCTGTCTGGATTAATGCAGCAAAAACCAATATTCATAAATTACAGGTCATACAGAATAAATTCCTGCGAACTATAACCAATGCACCCTGGTTCATCACAAACAAACAACTTCATAAAGAAATTCAAATAAAGCTATCATACATCACATCACTAAGTTATCCCATAATTTTTATAACAATTTACCATCAATAACACAACTATCCCAATATAATCTAGGCAAAGCACCCAGAAACGCAACCAGAATAAAAAATAGATTTCCCAAGCATGTTTTTTATATACAATTTGCAAATTTGGATGATTCCCTTGTGAGGTGCTCAGTGGGTTTCCTCTCCCTAATAAATAGTTGTAAAGAAGTAATAGTTTAGATTTTTAATGTAGATAATAAGCATCAAAACAATGTGATAAAGTTTGTAAAGTTAAACTGAGCCATGTATCATATTCAAAATAATAAAAATTATTGAGAAAAAAAACAACAACATATTTTTACATATTTAGTACTATATTACATATTTTACATATTTTGCTGTTTTCACAATTTATTTTCTTATTTTATCAATTGTCTTTAATTTAATTCCATATTTTTGTTGTGAAAAGATGTATTTTTTTTTAAATCAGAATTTTTCCTACATTATTAGAGTAATCTAGGTGTCCAAAATATCAGAAACCGCGTTTTGTGATCTGTAACCTTAATTTCTGAGAAAAATTTGCGATCACCTGACGTGTAACACTTCGATGAAGATGCTACAGTGTATCTTTGTTGGTCATTGGAACTCACCAGTTTGTGCGATGACTTCTATTGCGATTAGTTCGGCTGCAAAACGACGGTCCTGGATTACAATAGATGAAGCTTTTACTACTGACGAGAAAGTTATACGAAGTAAAGTGAGCAGTTTCTCTAAATGTAATTTCTTACTAAGTAAATGGATTTTAATTAGTGAACTTTAATATTACAAATTATATCGGATTTTACATATTTATTACATATTCTTACTGTTTTCATTACATATTTATGTACATATTTTGACGTTTAATGATACATATTTTTCCGGTCTCTAGTGATAAGCAGTAGTCAGTATTGCCAATTGCGAGTATAGCCAGTGGCCACATTACATGGACAACAACAATATGATCAGTGAATAAAGTGAACAGGGGTCAATATTATATACAGTGGACAATTCACTTTGAATAAACGCTCTCCAGGACTGGCTCACCTAAAAGCGGATACAGTTTGACCCACTCCACTTTTTAAGTGGGAGGCCTTGCCCAACATTAAGATCAATGGGTTTATTATTATTATTATTATTATTATTATTATTATTATTATTATTATTATTTTCCCATTACATCACGACTAAAGATGTTATGAGTCGGCTGAATATAAGATTTACTCCAGGCTACCTAAGGAGCAGATCCGGTGACTATCAGTGCCTCTACAATACTTTACGCAAAATGTGGGCGGTTCCAAATAAAGCAATTTCTTGCTCTTCCCAATCTTTGAATTACCAAGGAGTTTAGACAAGTACTTACTCAAATTTTGCGGACGAATCCCAGAGCTCCGATAACTATCGGGAGGGACCTGTGCTTTTACGCCCCTATCATTCGGCTGATCTCGAATTCCAAACTCTTTGTATTTAAGACGTTTCTCTGCCTCCTTGGTAACGACGTTTTGATCGCAAGGTACAGCAACATCGATAAGTTAAACACGATTTTTTCGCCAAATCCCGGATAACTATATCCGGTTTTGTTTGCCGCTATCGTGCTGATCAGTTCGAATCTGTTGGTCGTACAATATCGTACACAATCCAACAGACGTCACCGGTTTTGGTGAGTGTTCGTACCACTTGGGGCATGTGTTTGGAACTTCGAGGGCGGTACAGATCTGCCAGTGGAGGTAGCTACACACCCTCTCATGTCTTTTCAGGTATTCGGTCTTTGCTAGGATTGGACAAGCTGAGACAATATGATCAATGGTTTCTACTTGCTCCTGGCAAATGCGGCATTTATCATCTTGGGAAATTTTGAGAACCGCTTTATCCTAATGTCGTGTTCTCAAGGCCTGCTCTTGGGCAGCTATTACAAGTGCTTCCGATTCTGGCTTCATTCTTTCCCCTTTTAAGCCACATAAATGATTGATCTTTATTGATCTGCACCTTGTCCATTCTTTTTAGGTATTGTCCGTGGAATGGTTTTGTCTCTCCACGATTTCTTTAACATTTTTTGTGTCTCACACTTCATGGTTTAGCAGCATCAGAAGTTCAGTGTCTGTGTTATTCGACGTGTCTTGCCTAGTTTTTCTTCGCAATGCTTCTAGCTACACTAACAATGCCTCTGTTTCCCGTTCTTCCTCGGTCAGATTTCATGACCTGCCTCATCAGAGGGTCATCTTGATGGCTGACTACATACGTCCCCAACCCGACTATTACGTTGTGCCAGGAGGCTTCAATTTGTTTGAGGCCTCTTCCTCCTTCCTTACGTGACACATAAAGTCTATGTATATCAGCTCGAGGGTGGGAAACATAATGCATTTGTTGGCCGTTTTCTGGTTTTTCGATCCATGGTGCGAATTTCTTTCTCAGTCCAGTCCACTAGTCCAAAACTGTATTCGGCTACAGGTACCGCCAAACTACCTATTGCAGATATTTTATTCCTGGAATTCAGAGCGGACTGCAGGACCAGTCTCACTCTCCTATAATACTCCCTACGAATTCTCTCTTTCATTCTGTCGTTCGAGATGGTTACACATTCTTCAATGCCCACATATTTGTAAGTTTTACCTGGCTCAAGATCTTGAATCACAGTGTGCGTATCAATTTCAATGTTCTCAGACTTTGTGAGTTTCCCTCTTTTTAAATTGATTTTTGCACATTTGTCAAGACCAAACTTCATGCAGATGTCATTGCTAAAGTCATTCACGACAGACAGCATTTGGGAGAGAATCGCTTCATTCTTAGCAAACACTCTCGATCATCCATGTAAAACAAATGTGATACTGGCCTTTCATCACCATGGAGCTTAAAACCAAAGTCAGCTTGCGACAACTGTCTCGATAGTGGGATCAAACCAAAGTCAGCTTGCGACAACTATCTCGATAGTGGGATCAAATTATTATTATTATTATTATTATTATTATTATTATTATTATTATTATTATTATTATTATTATTATTATTTAGTCAATTTGTGGGTTGTACGATTACTTATAACCACGACCTTCATTGTCCGATGATTCCTTTGCTGCGTGAAGATCCGACTGGCTGCTCAGGGGTCCCTTTCTGGCGAGGTGCTAATGAATCCAAAGTATCTTTTTATTTATGATGGAAGGACACGCATCCACTCTCTTGATGAATATCTTTCCTTCCTTCTTTCTATATTCCTTCCTTCTTTTGGCAGAGACCTAGTTCAATATGTATTCTCATGTAGCGCATTTATCATCCAGACGCAGAATGGATCAGCATGATAAAGATAACGAAGCGAAAAACCCAGATGAAATAAATATAAGAAAGAAAAAGTTTTTTTCGTAAGGCGAGAAAGTAAAAAAGCTGTATAGAAATGCAATTTACATTAGTTTCAAGCGAAAGTTGTTTGAATGAGCTGCTTCCTTTAATGTGCGGCATTTTGCGTTAACAGCTCCTCGCGCAGTGCCCCCTGTCCCACTGTGGTGAAGCAAAGAAATGGGTAGGTTGTGGCCCGAATTCAAAATTCCGGCGATGCGATGTACTTGCCAAAGCGAGCGGTTACAATAAACTTTAGTCTTCATATAAACCGTTTTGAATACAAAATAAACGAAATTTCCGCTAATAAAACTTTATTACTTTCTGAACATTTTGTTTTCACTGACCTCTTATTTTCGAGAAATGTCTCATTTGTGGTGCATTTACTACATAGTAGCAGAAACACTGACGTTACTGACAACGCGAAGAAATACTCCAAACCTGAGCAAAGAAGAAAATTTCAAGGTTCAGGAACATACTTTTTTCTTATCCAGTAATTGTGAGACTTTATAATCACTTGCATAGCCGAAGACGTTTGGGATGTAAAAGCCACAGCAAGATATTTTCCTTTTCTTGAAAATATTAAATAAATGTACTTAAAATTATGAAGTAAAATAAACTTAAATACATCTGAAGACTTGAAAGAAAAATTGTGCCAAGTCCACATCAAGAGCCGAACTCAAAAACGCGAGAACCATGTTATGTCTTGATCTCGCTAATACTAACAACAAGTGCGAGATATTTGCCAGCTCCTGCGGGCGAAAAAGCATCTGTCACTGACAATGTTCAGCAATTGTTTACTGCAATTCTACAATGCACTGTATGTAGATCGGATTGGGATTATAATCCAGCGAGGGAAGTGCACTGCCACTTCCCACGGTAAACATCATCTACACTTACGGGAACAACGATCAAAATAGTTGATACTCTCGGAAACACGAAATTATCAATCAAATGAAAAATCGAAATGATGAGTCGTGCGCGATGATCTCTGTAATATGAAACATCCTCACCAGCGAGGAATAGTAGTAATATTCCGATAATTTACGTGCGTAAATTAGCATAACTTAATAAGCACCTATTAGCATTCCTATTTTATGGATATATTTGGAGCTTGTTTTTTCAAATATTTCAGAATTAATGAATACATGCATGTTGAATGTGTAAATGAAAAACCTCTGTGTAACGTATTCGTGCCCCTCTGCTGGTTATGTTCGAAGTAACGAGCAGCGAACGTGACAGAACATTATTGTTTACACAGCATTTTCAACTATCGCGGTCCTCAAGTGTAGTTTTGTTGAACATGTGAAAAGGCAATGGCCGGGAAACGCTTCATTCTAAATGTCGTATGACAACAATATATTAACCCTTTCGATACAAAATTTTAGTAGTCGTGAATGCCTGACATCCTTAACGGATTTATTTAAAATGACTATTATTGTTTTGTTAAATACATTTTGTATCTTATTATGTTTCTATTAATAAATTCTGCAATAAATCATTACATTTCAATTGTATGCAGCAAAATCTAAACATCAATAATATATTTTTATTCTCCCGTATACGTACGTAAACACGGAGTGATATAGGGATAGGAGTTGTATAGGGAAAGTTATGTAATGCTGCGCGAAAAAAAGGCCAATTTTCGGCGGAAAAAAACTCATTGTCGGGCGCTGATAACAAACTAGGGGCGCTACAGAATGGCACAGACTTTCCCGTATTAGTTTTCTATTTCCTTGGATCTGGGCTAGCCATTCGGAATTGCCACATACTCATGCAGCTGCCATCTATCGCCGCCCAAATTACATTATTTTTTTTTGACATTTTCTTAGGATTTCGGTTTCCTAACGTAGTACGGGTTCCTAACGTGGTAGAACGGAAATATTAATTTTTAAATATTAAAGAACAAAACTTTTGCAGCCGTTTTTAAGAAATTGGCGTTTGGGCGCTACTAAAAATGTGAAATTTGAAGCTCATTTTCACATGAAATGTTTGAGTTTTTAAAAAACTTCATTTGAAGTCATTTGTAGAACATTCACTCACAAATAAAATAGTATTTACAAATTGCTGGTAATGAGCAAATTAAAGATGTGAGAGACCTTTCAAGAAAATTACATTTTATGAAATTTTTGAAACCAACATGAACTTTACGTCATGTTAAAGAGTGCAATTAGCATTATTCGTTCCAAAACTTTGAAGAAAAAATTTGAAGCTATTTATGAGTAAATGGAGTTTGAGCGTTTCTGAATGGGCGTAATTTTGAGCTAGTTTTCACAGAAAACTGTTGAGTTATCAAGAAACTTTACTTGTAATTTTTAAAGCATTTGAACTCGTAAATATTATAATCTAAACAAATCGCCAATAATGTAAATATTAACGACACGAGAGACAAGTCAAAAAAAATAAATTTTTGCAATTTTTTAAAAAAACAGAATAATAGAGCGATATGGAGTTTATGTCATCTCATAGGGTACATTTAGCACTATCTCTACCAAATGTTTTTAAAGCACTAATGGTGCTACAGAATGGCACAGACTTTCCCGCTTTAGTTATATATTTCCTTCGGTCCGGCTAGCTATTCGGAATTGCCGCATACTCATGCCAGCTGCCATCCATCACCGCACAAACTACATTGTGATATACCAATATATTATATATTTTGACAATAACATTTGCTATAAATGGGTTGGATTAAAAGGGTCTGCAAATGGCAATATACAGCCTTAGCAACGCCGGCGTAGTGGTTGGCAAGGTCAATCAACTGCATTCAGGCCTTGAATAGGTGGGGGCGCTGGCTAGAAAGACATATAAGATAATTTGGGATTGGTCTTGAAAAGAATGACTATCGAGAGCGTGGCTACTTGATTTGGTAAGAAATGAATGGATTGGCTAAGGGAGAATAGACTGTCAACTCCTGAGAATAGACTGTCGAATTTTGTCGTTTTGTTTTAAAAAAATAAGAATGAAGGACTGATACCGAAGCGTTGAGGGCGAAAAACGAAGGAGTAAATGACATTCTGATAGAGATCGTCAAGTGGTACTAGATCGCTCGCGAGTATAATATTAGGGGAGTGGGACTTGTAAGTTTGACGTGAGAATCAATAGTTTTCGGACTCTGAAAGTTGATGTGCAGCAGTAAATTCGCTTAGGACTTTGAAAGTTTTTTTTATATTGTGGTTTTGGACTTTAATGTTTTACCACGTAGTTGGGGAGAACTAGGAACTGTGAATATCAAGTAAGAACCGGTAGATATTATAGGTAGTGAGGGCTGGATTCGTCGGCAGCGTCGCAAGATTAGAAGAGAGAAGCTGGACTTGGAATTATCTGCATTCAAGTGAGAAGATACTGCGGGGGCGCCGTCGGTCAAGATCACGTTAGATAAGTACTGCAGTACAAAGGTTTTATTTTTAAAACGAGGTCATGACCTAAAGGCAGAACAATTGTCAATAGAAGTCAATAAATTGTTAAAGTTTTCTTTTGGAAATGAAAAGAGGATTTTCATTTGGTCAATCACAACTGCTAAGTAGTTAGAGATACATAATTATTTCCTTTCAGATTCCTCGCCATACTGTATAGTTGGCAGATCAAATAATCGGATATCTAGGCGATAGCGATTATCCATTACGTGACCCATTGACCCCAGTTAGCTGGACATTTATCCATTCGTTAAAATTAGCTGTGGAAGCATTGGTTTTAATTATCAATTATCGTAACCTGTTCCTGGCGCCCAAAATTTTTCTATAAATTCGGAACGGGTCACGAATATAACAGTCATAAGGTAAATGATGTCAGTTAAAACGGCTTTTCCTAATGGTAGAACGGGAAATATTGATTTTAAAACATTAGAGAACACAAAAACATTGTCGTATATGGCACTTTTCCTTTAAAAATTTGTAGCCGTTTTTTAAGACAAATGGCGTTTATAAGCGCTACTACAAATGCGAAATCTGAAACTCATTTTCACAGAAATTTTTCGAGTTTTCTAAAAACTTCATTTAAAGTCATTTAAAGCACTTACACTCACAAATACAATAGTGTTTACAAATTGCTGGTAATGTGCATATTAATATGTGAGATCTTAAAAAAATACATTTGTGAAATTTTTGAAGAAAAAATACCCCAAAATGAACTTTACGTCATATTAAAGAATGTAATTAGCACTATTGTTTCCAAAACTTTGAAGATAAAAATTGGAGAAAATGGTGTTTGAGCGTTTCTGAAAATGTGGAATTTTGAACTAGTTTTCACAGAAAACTGTTGAGTTTTCGAGAAACTTTACTTTACGATATTTAACTCACTTAAACTCGTAAATATAATAATGTAAACAAACCACCACCAATGTAAATATTAACGAAGTGAGAGATAAGTCAAAAAAATATCATCTTTGTAATTTTTGAAAAAACAAGTAATAGACCGACATGGACTTTATGTCACCTCATAGAGTACATTTAGCTCAATCGCAAATAAAAGTTAAAAGAAAAAATTTGGAGCCGTTTTTTGAGAAAATCTTGTTTTTGTAATTTTTTAAAATTGCACATATTACACGCAATATTGCGCGAAAACTACTAAAATTTTCAAAAAAATCTACATGAACTTAAAGAAAGAACTCACTATGAAGAGTCATCGGTCTTGCTATGTGGCACAGTCTCCCGATTTTCGCCAGACACAGCGAGGAAATAATGGACGGCATCTCCATCAACTTAATATATTTATTTAGAGAGCCGCCTTTCGAAGGCTTTGCCGTCATCATCGGTCTTGCTATGTGGCACATCTCCCGACTTCCGCAAGACTCAGCGAGAAATAATGGACGGCATCTCCATCAACTTTATTGATTTATTTAGAGAGCCGGCTTTCCGACGGCTTTGCCGTCATCATCGGTCTTGCTATGTGGCACATCTCCCGACTTCCGCAAGACTCAGCGAGAAATAATGGACGGCATCTCCATCAACTTTATTGATTTATTTAGAGAGCCGGCTTCCGACGGCTTTGCCGTCTCATCGGTCTTGCTATGTGGCACATCTCCCGACTTCCGCAAGACTCAGCGAGAAATAATGGACGGCATCTCCATCAACTTTATTGATTTATTTAGAGAGCCGGCTTCCGACGGCTTTGCCGTCATCATCAGACTCGTGGGTGGCAAAAGTCGGGAGACTCTGCCACAAAGCGAGACTGATGATGACGTCAATGTGGTTGAAAGCAGGCTCTTTAAATAGATATACGGTGTTGACAGAGATGACTTCCATTACTTCATCATGTAATTACATCTACAATCCCACATTAGAATTCCCACAATATATGAAAATAACCTACACGCAGTGTTTTCAAGCATCCGGCAATAGTGTAGTTGTGTCACAAGAAAACGACCAGATATGCAAAATCTGATTTTATATTCGAATTTAGTGACCTAGTTTTAGCTAAGAACACCATTCACATTCTTTGTTAGAAAAATGCTGTTGACCAGTGTTATTTGCAAGGCAGATAGTTGTACCGAACATAGACACGGAGGTTTCTTATTAGCCAGCGCAAAGCCGAGCTAATGGAATGTTGCGCAAAATTTTGTCAAAATTCAACTGTGAATTACGCATAACGAAAAAGGTTGTCAGGAACTAAAGTTTAGGAAATTTTGTGTAAAATAGTTTGGTAAAGAGTAGGTTTTGGCCTAATTTCAATAGTTTTTTAGATACAGGAAACAATAGAAAATGTATGTTTTTCCTATTCTTTTACTTTCTTACCTTACGAATACTTTGTAAGAAGAGACAATTATTTTGTGGTGCGCCGGAAAATGGTGATTTTTTGTCAGAAAATCTCTTACACTGGGGTCTGGTTTTATACCTTAAATTCCAACTGAAAAAATTTTGGAAAGCTTCGTATTCGTATTCTGCACCCCAAGAACATAAAGGAGCAATAATAAAAACTACACTACAATAATTATATTTGTTTGTTCAGTTTTTTTAAGACAGTCATATATTTTGATGATCAGAAGGTTAATAAAAGGCCATCTATTCTAAATTTGGAATTTTATTTCTCTCGGACGTTTCGAGGTGCACTTTTCCTCTTCTTCAGAAGTCTGACTTGACCATTGATTCTTGAATTCATTGGTAATTTTTAATAACTAGCTACATCTTGTCAAAAAGCACAAACTTACATGACCACTCTCAATGGTATCAAAGACCAGAGACCAAGATCAGAGACCAGAGGGTTTGGGTCTCAGGCACCATTGACAGTGGTCATGTAACTTTGTTTATATATAAGACTGTCTTAAAAAACTGGACAAAGAAATATAATTAAAATGCAAAGACAGTCAGAAGATTATTGGAATACAGTACAATATGTTTTAGCAAAGTACGCGACGACTTGATTATTACAGGTAACTAGCAAAATACCCGGTGTTGCCTAGACTTTCTTCATATCCATTCCTTGTGAAAGAGGAAAACGATTTAATACAAACCACGTTGTTTTAAAATTATTTTTTATGTAATTATTTCAAATTCTAATAAAATACTATAATTTTCTTTCATTTTATTCACAGTACATGGCTATTAGATTAAACGTTCTTATCTTGCTGATACTGGCCTCTTGCCAATCTATTAGATACAGTGGCGGATCCAGGGGGTAGCCATGGAGGCCATGCACCCCACCCCCAAAATGGCGTAGAGTTTCGTTTGTTATTTTTGATTGGCAAAATTTATTTTAATGTTTATCTTAGAATTATGTAATATTATTAAAAGTATTGTATAATACACTACAATAATAAACAATAATAAACAATATAATAGCAAATGTTTATTATTAACAGAACATTAACTACGATCGTCTAGATCTGCCTCTGATTGAGTATCAGTTCTCCTGCACCGCTATTGGTCTCTGGTGGACTATATTAGGAAATAACTCTTAGGCACCAGTTCTGCCTCATCGCTATTGGCTTGTGGTAGAATAATTTAGGAACTAATTTGGTCTTGGCGACAGGTGAAAAATAAGGATCGTGGATCATCTACCACCATATTATTTAAATTATTTGTTTTCCGCATTTGTGTTGTATTAATCTTGATTGTAACGAAAGATTCCAAGGACACTGCAACAATCCTGAAGAGTCTAACGTTTCTTTATATATTCATACACTCCTTTTTGTGATAATTCCGCGATAATTGGGATTACATGGCGTTTGAATTCTTTTTTATGAGTGTATATATCCCTTTATGTGATGAGCGGAATAAAAATTGAAAGTAGTGTGAGTAAGTAAATGAATGAAATAAAGCAAATGGTGTGAATAAAAGTAAATGTGATGATGAATTAGGCTTCTCGGAGGGGACGAGGCCTGAAAGTGGCAGTCCTATGTCTGTGTCCCGGCGCAGAGCAAGCACGCTCTCCGCTCGACGACGCGACGGTTCGCCAACAATATCTTGTTTCGATACAATTCGATTTGCAGTCACCTATATCTAGACGTATAGAGATACCAAAAAGCGTCCCGCCCGCTGCACTGTTCCGAAGGTCTAGTGCTCGCAATGTCAGATGTGATTGCGCGCGTAGTTCGCGCGGGTAGAGGTTTTTGAGAGTGGGAGAGGAAAATACGGGGAGTCACGGCACAGTGGTGAAAGTGAGAATGGAGACGAGTGGCGGTGACCATTGCCAATGGGCGAGGTCGTGGGCGGGACAGGCGGTGGGGGTGAGGGACAATGGCGATTGTGACGGCGGTGGAAGGGAAGGGGAAGAGGAGCGTAGATGTGCCAGGGGGCATAGGGTGGTTGCAGGAGGGTGGTGGGAGGGCGCTGGAAGCGCGGTGGGTGGCAGGGAGCGTAATCAGCGCAGCCGCCGCCCGCCGCCGCCGCGCGCCAGCGCCTCTTGTTTGCCGGGCACTCGGCCGCCCCGCGGCGCCCGCGGCGCCCGCGCGGCCCGAGCCGTCGCGCCCACGCCGCGCCGCTCCAGCGCACGGGCAATAAGCATTTATTACGTCAGCAGGCCTACTCCCGCAGCATTAGGCGACGACGAAACAGGCATTTACAGGCAAACAAGCACTACCTCAGCATTCACGCTCCGAATGGCTAGGAAACGCGGCGAAAGCCACAATGATGTTGGAAATCCGCAGTGCTTACCTTCCGAGTTTAATTTTAGAATGTGACACAGTAGATAACTGTGAGATGGCATATTAAATAAATACATAATCTCAAGAATTTATTATTAGTGAATTATGTGAAGGAGAAAATAATATCTTATTATTTAAAGCAATAATATATTGTTAACATTTGATACATTTTGTAAATGACACGGAATTTACAGATATTAATCCATAATAAATCGTTAAATTGTAATCAACACAAATTAAAGGTGAAGTTGCTTACATTTTAAATCAAAGAAAACAGTCAAAAAAGAATATCTGCAATTCTGCAATCCAGTTATCGTATTCAATGTTCCTTTATTTTTCACAACGTATAACGACTGTCATTTATGTTGAAGGGAATTGGAAGATTAGAACCAGAATTAGCATATGTAAAGAAATGTTTGTATTAATTATAAACTGTAATTTTCTCTTCACTCGCGTGAAACTAATTACTGTTTTGATTTGTTATTTTACAGTACCCCCTTGGTTTCATCAACATACATAAGACAGCCAAGGGAAGTAAAATAAATTCAAAATGTATATATAATCTTCACTTCAAGATTTAAAGCATACTATGATTCCTAATTTATAGCACTTCTACACTCCATTAACACAAATAAGATATGCAATGGGGCATAAAATAAATTCAATGTACAATCTTGGAAATTGAGATATTGGGGGAATGAAATAATGTTTGATGCCCTCGCTTCCGCCAAAACCACTCCTAAGAGTGACAACCCGAGCATGCACATGGGCCATTGACTTCGGCATAAGCCATTTGGGGATTCCAGTGTATGTACGAATTAGAGAAAGGAGGTAACGGCGCCCCTGTTTGCAGGAGGAACGGGCAGAGCCCACAGGAACACACACGGGCGTGGGGCCGATTGCCAGGGGAGGCGGAGACCAGGTGCAGCGGGGCCGGAGGCGCGGGGCGGGGTGGGAACGAAGGAGCTGCAGAGCTCGCGAGGGAGCAGGGAGAGGGGTGGGGGGCAAGTCGCGGGCGAGTGATTGAAAATTGGGAAACGAGATGTTGCCGGGGAAGGTTAAGGGGGAGAGAGAGATAACGAAAGCGAAAGCGAGGGAGAAGGAAATGAAGGCGGTTGCGGTAGTCGGAGCGTGTGTTAGGCGAAGACCGAGTAGCCCTTGAAGAGGGCGGGGCGGCAACGGGCGTGGGGGGCGACGTGGCGGGTGGGCGCGAGAGAGAAGCGTTTGTGAGGCGGCAGAGGCGCGAGGGGACGTGTGGATGCGGAGGCGGTGACAGGACACGGGCCGATGTGTGTAGGTGTGGCTTTTGTGTGTGAAGGTGGTGGTCATAGTAGGAACTAGACGATGGGGTCAAAGGGGAGGAGGAAAGTCGCGATAGCGGGTAGGGGAAGGCAGGCAGGCCGTGCAGGAGCATCGGCGGTGGGAGGGGCAGAGGGGCTGGGTCGGCGCCTTGGCCGAGTGGCGAGTGTGCAGGAGAGGCGGTGGTGTGGCGGTCTGAGCCTGACTCAACAGGGGGCGGTTGGTAGAAATGCGGGGGCTGGGGGAGTGGGGTCGTTGCTGGGGTGGGGTAGGCCGGGCAGAGGTAGCGGAGGCTGGGTGTGAGAGGGCGGTGGAGGTGGTTGGGAGAGACGCGGTTGGAGTGGCGGTGGGGTGTGGTAGGGTTGGTGTTGGTGGGTGGGGTGGTGAGGCCGCAGGAAGGGTGTGCTGGAGTGGTGCTGATGGGGGGAGGGGTGAGGCTGCGTGAGCGGCGAGGCGGGCGCCGCCTGCTGGCCGCTCTGCGCTTGGCTGCGTCGTCGTCCCGGTAAACAGACAAGGAACGCGCAGCGAGGCGGCGCATTCCTCGCCACTTCCGCGCCGCGCAGCGCCGCGCCGGGAATATTCAATTAGCGCCACGGGCAGGCCCGGGGCGGGCGCGGGCGCGGGCGCGGAGGCGGGGTGGCCCTGCTCCCGACGCGCTGCGCCGCCGATCGCGACGGAATATCGCATTGTGGTTGAGTAGAACGGTGACGTACTTGCTGGGACCCTTCTTTATCTTTCACTAGCTATCTACGCTAGCTTTAAAAAATTTTGTTTACACAAAACCAAATATGCCACCATTTAGAACTAATTAAATGCAAATTAATTACGGAAAAATTACTTTTTTTGCTCTAAGCTTCCCAGTAATGATTGGTGAGCTAACTTAAGATTAAGCTGTCACCACCATAATCGGTTACCAAAAAACTAAATATGCCACCATTTCGAACTATTTATTTGCTAATTAATTATGCAAAAATAATCTATTTCGCTCTTCAACTTTTTGTGTAATTAATGATGAGCTAGATTAACATTAAGCTGTCACACCACTTTCGGTTACCAGAAAAACAAATATGCCATTTCGTTAGAACAATTAATTTGCTAATTAATTACGCAAAATGTTTGTAATAGCGCTTCAGACTTTCAAGTGTGCTGCCGGACGTGCCCTTCGCACGGCCCGGGTCGCGCGTGCCACCTAACGCTGACTGGTTGCCGCATACACTGACCGAGAGCTGGCTTAGATATCGCATTTTTTCGAACAACAAAACCAAACTAGTATTATTAAAATTATTCCAATACTTTTATATGTGAGTAAAGGTCTTCCCTAAATTTTAAGTGCCATCGCTGAATGACAAACGTATGTTTGTTATAAGCTCCGGTGTGTTGATAAAGCCATGATATTATCGTAGTAAGTGAGACATCTCTTGAATCGAGTTATAAATTTATTTAGTTGAAATTGTGTCGTTTTGAATTGTATAGCGCTTGTATTGCGAAACAAAGCCAATTAATCTCATTACCGTCAGTAACAAAGTATTTGTTTACTTGAGTAAGTATTCCAACGGCTCCAAATTTTTTCGTCAAATTTCTTGTAAGAATAGAGTAAAATACACTTATTAAGGTTGCATAGGTCAATTTTCGCGGAAAACTATAAATTTTCCAAAATTGCAAAAGTTTAAAATTTTTTTCGGCGTTAGTCTGGAACTACAAAATTGAAGATAGAGATTTTCCTTTCAAATAAAATTTGTTGTCGAAAGTGAGTTCTTTCATTAAGGTCATGTGCATTTGTTTGAAAATTTTAATAGTTTTCGCGCAATATTGTACGCAATATGTGCAATTAAAAAAACAAAAAGCAAGATTTTCTCAAAAACGGCTCCAATTTTTTTCTTTTAAACTTTTGGTAGGGATAGTGCCTAATGTATTTTACGAGATGACGAAACGTCATATTGCATTATTCTTTTGTTTTTTTCAAAAATCGGAAAAATGTAATTTTTTTTACTTGTCTCTCACGTACTTAATATATACATTAGAGGCAATTTTTTCACATTATTATATTTATGAGTACACGTGCTTTAAATAATGTCAAGTAAAGTTTCTCGAAAACTCAACTGTTTTCTGTGAAACGTAGCTCAAAATTCCACATTTTTAGAAACGATCAAACACCATTTTCTCATATATGGCTGCAAATTTTTTCTTCAAACTTTAGTAACGGATAGTGCTAATTACACTCTTTAATATTACGTAAAGTTTATTCTGAGTTATTCTTTTGTTTTTTTCAAAAATTATACGAATGTAATTTATTTGCAAGATCTCCCACATCTTTAATATGCACATTACCAGCAATATGTAAATATTATTATATTTGCGAGTGTAAGTGTTTCAAATAACTTCAAATAAAGTATTTTCAAAACTCAAAACTTTTCTGTGTCAAATCTTGCATTTTTAGTAGCGCTAAAATGCAATTTTCTTTTAAAATGCACATAATTTTAAAAGAAAATTGCCATTTATAAGTAGGTTTTTGTGTTCTTTAATATTCTAAAATGAATATATCAGTTCTACCAATAGCAAACCTAAAAATTAAGAAAATGACAAAAAATGTTTTTTGGCAATGATAGATGGCAGCTGGCAAGATAGAGTATGTGGCAATTCCAAATAGCTAGCGAAGACCCAAGGAAATAGAAAAGTAATACGGGGAAGTCTGTGCCATTTTGTAACACCACTAGTCAACATATATGTAGCTGATATTCCGAAGTTTAACCCCATACAAATAGCCCAGTCTTGTAGACTACACTGCAATTTACACATCTAGAACCTCACTCACAGCAATTAAAAATGAATCCATTTATATATATATATATATATATATATATATATATATATATATATATATATAATATTGTAGTGATACCGAATCCATTACGGCTGCGAGCCTGAGAATTGCTCCGCGTCGCGCGACGGAGGGGTCGACGGCGGCGCCAGGGTTCTGTCAGGCACCCGCCGGACCCATCCCCTAAAAATTCGTCGCACCCAAGTGTCCCGCGGCCTGGGGGTCTTCTCGTGCACGCGGCACTGCAGTGCTTTTCCGCGGCGCTCCCTCGCCCTCCCCATCCTCCCTTGAGATTTTCGTTCCCCCCCCCAGTCATTAATTTCTGCCCCTGTTTGACAGAAAATTGAAGCGAGAGAGAACGAGTGCAGGTTTCTCTCTCATTTCTCGGCCCCAAAAACTTCCGATAATTGGGCGGAATTATCTACGACGCAATACCCTTTCGCCAATAGCCGCCGGACGTAGGCAAAGCTCTAGAATGTTCTAGAACATTCTGAGGGAATTGGTGGGGGAAGGGAGGCTCGAAGGACTTCGTGCAGGCGACATCACAGACAGAAGGTGTGAGGCCATCACAGAGAGAGGGCGTGAGGCCGTCACGGATAGAAGGTGAGAGGCGGTCAGGGGGACGAGACGTTATTGTGGAGGCGCCCGCGTCAGAGATAAAGTTTTGTTTCTTAGTTGGACTTATAAGAAAACGTTGAGTTTTCGAGGAGAATTTGTGCGCGGTTCTTAAATAAGTGTAGGCCGCGGATTGTGAAAAGTTTTATTGACATTCTAATAGTTCAGAAAAAGTATCTGACTTGTGCTCGTGTTTGGAACATTATCGTGGAACAATTTGATCATTCACGAACTTGCTACGAACTCTAAAGTACCGTGCGGTGAACCGAAAGTGACAAGGTCATTCAACTGAGCAGACATTATCTGAGTATTAGCGACAGTAAGTGAGCGGCGCTGTGTGTTGGGCCAACGCCCCTGCAACCCCGTCTTCTACCTGACTCGGCCCTGCGCGCCCCTTTGTGCGGCGTCCCACGACGCTCCCACGCCGCCCCTGCCAGCCAGCTGGCGGCCCGAGGTCGTTCAACTCTGGTTTGTTGTGCACGCCGCCCCGCAAAGGCGGTATTTTTTTCGTTCTTTTGGCGCGCCCGTGGTCGAAAGGCATAAACAGTTTGGTGAACAATTTTTAATTACCTTTGACCGGGCGACGAAGAGAAGATTTCCGGCCGCGCTTGGCTGTCAAGAGGGAATCAGCGTAGAGGAAAATATTGTTCTTTTTTTACTGTAGTAATTTTCACTTTTCAATGTATTTTATTATTTTATGTGTGCATGTCATATTTTGGAATTGGGAAAGGGAAGCATGCTCGCCGACATGAGTGGTAAAATCTTGCAATCTTTTTTTATTAAATAAAGGCCACCTATCTGTTAACATGAGTAAAAGTCTCTTATTTTACACCGGCAACCAACTTCCTCCACCCTCATCAATTTAGGCAAGCCTTTCTACCGACTGAGCGAACCGGCTAGCACGTCTACGGCGCCCAACCGACAGATGGGTAGTCGCAATATATATAGCGGGTCTTTATCGTATCTTGCAACCCAGGTCTGGAAACACCAACTCTTGTTTTACCAATTTGGCAACGTGTGAAATACCTTCGACGCCCTTTCACTTTTAGCGAAGCTCGGTCGCATGCCCTCAGATTTCGGGCTGAGAGAATGTGTCTAATTTTAGTTGGAAGAAAGACAAAGCACGTATCTGTCCTTGTTACTCTTCAACGTACTGCAGTCACTACATTGAAAAGAGGTAAACGCCTGTCTCTTCATAAACGGTGGTCACTTTGAGCATTTACTCGACTGTCAGTTTTTTGTCATTTTAAGATAATTATATTTTATTACTTTTATTAATTATTGTTAATAAATATTAATGTACTACTTAGTTACATTTTATTAGTATTTTTAATAATTTTATCGGTCACATGCGTCTTTAGCCCATTTTAACATGCAATCCTACGGGCGTGTACCTATCTGTATGTTAAGCAATTTAACATCCTTAGCATCGGGTTTTAACATCTTTGGTAACGTGAATAAACAACCATTGATTCATCGCAAGTCAAATGTTTATTAAGAAGAAACAAGTCGGTGTAGAAAACAAATCAGATTCAAATAATTCAGAATAAAAGTAACTCATATTAGTTTTTGAGATAATTATTGTTCATTGTAATAGGTATTTCATAGTGCAGTTAAAATGAGTTTTAGGTAAATTAATTTCTTTTTCCTCGCGTCCCATCAAATGAAACTCTTCTTCGGTAATCACATTTACTGACGATCTGAGGTGTCGCCACTGGAAATCGACGCGCCAACTTCCTCAACAAACGTCATTTCTTAGCTATCTTTAACTTCTTCATCTTTTTTCAAACCATGGTATACGAATATTGTTTAAATAGATATATCGCAAGCAATAGCCCACAATATCATAGTAACATTCCACAACAACAGAATTCATGTTTACTATCGCAGTAATATAATTTTTCGCATAAATCGTGAGATTGACCGATCAAATGCTGAACATACCACAAAATGTTACAGTGTTATTACTGCCTCGTCCAAATTAAAAATCTCGGCTCCGCTACGCTCCACCTCGATTTTTAACTTTTGGCGTCTGCGGTAATCACTCTCATAACATTTCTAGGTATGTTTATTGTCTGTTACTTAAGTTTTCTTATTTGCTTAATATGCAGATTCCATAATAATAATACATTATTATTATTATTGTTATAAAATGAAGAGCTAGGCGCTAATATTTCACGATATATCTTTTCGATTTCTCTCTGAGCTGGCTTTACTTAAATAATTATTGTTACGTTGCTGTAAATAAATCGATAACTCCCCTCCACATTAATATTACAGTTTTCTGGGCAGAATTGCTTAAAGATACATTTTGTTTCCACGCTCATGCCTCAGCCCACCCCACCCACTTTGTGCAGTGTGAAAAGATTTCGGCATGAGAGCCGTGTACCTGCCCGGCGACACTCTTGAATGGGATCAACAAAGAAACAGGAAACTTGCTGCAGCTTATGACCTGACGGTTGCCTCCTCTGCTGTCCCGACGTGCCAGGCACGGCTGTCTTGAAAGGTGTAAAAGAGACGCGGTTGCCAAATTACCAAATCAAGAACAAGTGCTCTCAGACATGAGTTGCAAGAAAAAACTAAAGAACCTGTATATATATATATATATATATATATATATATATATATATATATATATTGAAACGAGTCGTGGATTGAATCTGCACAAGATTTATGATAAAGAAAAAGGGGACAGGGATTCTTACCCGGGAATGGGCTCCGGATCCAATCATATGCACAATGGAAACTTGTGGGTAACAAGAACTTTTTTATTTACATAAATAATCGCCATACAAAATTGGTTGCCCTTGCTCACAGGAGCATTTACTCTGTTCTTTCCCTGTGTTTAATTACATCCCGTTTACAATTTCTTCGTTATCCTGGGGCTTCACTCCTTTATTATGATTTCAACATTTGGGGGGGCCTCAACTCAAGATCACTGTTATCTACTGGCTAATTACTTTCCCTCCCAATCTTCCGGCCGCTTCTACTCACGATACTCCAGTCTGAATCACGCCGTTTCATGTTCACCCATCCGCCGTCGGGCCGACGCCTCGCGCCGCACCGTCCGCGTTCGAGCCTCTTCGTGCCGCAGGAAGCCAGCCCGGGGAGGGGAGTCCCGCAGTGCCGCCTGCCTTCGCCGCTCCTACCACTTGCTCTATGCGTTGTCTTCTTACATGTCTTGTCGCGCCACCTCGCCCTTCGGGTATGTCCGCTTCCTTCGGCTGTGCCCGGAAGGGCGGGGGACGCTTCGCCGCCGTCGGTCGCTTCCCACCCCACTCGTGGTCGCAGTGGTCTACTTCGAAACGTTACCAGAACGTTTCGACTGCATCAGTACGTCGTCCTCCGAACTACTGTTTTCTCGTTCTCTTACATCACAGTTTCTAGCTTTTATTGTAATTGTCATCGACTGTTCACCTTAATTGCACTTAATGATGTCGAATACTTGTATACATTGTTCCCTTCCTCTACACTGTTCTGCCCACTCCACGTGTTGACCATTCACCGCTTCTGATACTTCACCACTCTTTTGTACCCGTTTTGTCTCGTCTCACTTGTCAACTAACGCTTCCACTTTTGTCACACACTTTCTTTGTCACAACGCCTTTCCAGTTCTATTGCATAACGCTCACTTTCATTGTTCTCTCCGGTAGATATTCCGTACTACCCCGCACGTCTGCACTCCATGAATCTCTCTCCGCCACTGTTCACACTCTTCCTTCCGCACGCAACGCGACCTTCCGTCTCCTACCTCCGCCACTGCTCTACTACCGATGCCGTGCTCGTGATTCGTGGCCTCCGATTCTTCGCGCTGAACCGGCTCCGGCACCCGACTCCGTCGGTGTGCCGGCCGCTGCCGCGCAGTTCAAACGTACGATATGCATCGGAACGCATTGTTATCCTATTAGTGATAATAATTCGTTTCAATATATATATATATATATATATATATATATATATATAAATCTAATTGAAAACTGCAGCAAAGCCAAAAATAAAAGTTAACCCAACTAAAACTGCAGCTAAAATATTCACACGTAAACCATATACCTCTCCTTCTCCAATAACATTAAACAATAAACTTGTATTTAACAAGCAAGCGAATAAAATACTGTTGGTACAAGGAAGAAACCTTTAATTAATTATATGTTCATGTCATATGCCCAAGTTAATTGTACAAGCCAACGAAAGCAGGTTGCCAACAAATTGCGATTCTCAGAACGGCTGTATCAGTTCCTCCGACGACGTTGCCTCATTCTTAGAATCGCCTGCACCGTACTCAAATCCTGTGCTGTAATTCAATCACTAAGGGTTAACTGCACAAAGGGGATTATAAATTCTAACATTCAACAGCTTACATTTACAATGAAACAATAAACTTGTATTTAACATGCAAGCGAATAAAATACTTTTATTCTTAATAATCTTTTTCTTAATAATCTTATTCTTAATAATCTTTTTAATTAACCATTCAAGTTACAACTTTCTCATCACATGATCATGCACGCCCTAGCTTCCGCTAGCTTTGGGCCCGACAGCCGCAGTCGCCTGCACCCTGCACGCGGCAAAATGTTCAGTGTCTTGCTGGCCCTCGCGATGTCCAGACGAATACATGCCGCTCACTCATTTCTCTTCACCCTGCAATGTGCTATACATACGGATGTGCAAGATACTTTTTACTTTTCTTTATAGTTCAATGTCATAGGACGAACTAGTCACTTCCATCAACTACCTTGTATTGAATTTAATATTTTTTAGGTGAACCGTTGTACGCGTGAACCATGAACTGCATTCTCAAGTGTTACGCAATTCGTGTTCTCACAGTGGCATCCGCAACAGTGGATTGTACATTCATACGGTGATTAAATATTTTTGTACAACACAGAGGTGATTTCTTATGTGTTACGCAATAGTGCCACGTGTTCTGCTTTGACAATATCTTTTCAGGTGCTTCCTTTTGACCAAATAAATGTGTGTACAACGTAAATCTTCAATTTTATATGTTACGCAACATGTTGCAATCCTTCTTCTCGTAACGTTCTTGCCCTGCACATTTATTTGAGTTACTAATTCCCTGTGTGGCAGTATTGCTTCAGTACATGGGTGATCTGTGTGCCATGGCGCTGGATGCTCATTAATTCCATTACGAGTCTGCTGTATGCAAGATGTGTCATCTTATCTACTGCGCTCATGAGACACCTGCTGCGTGTGTCACCTCCACCACGCTCGTCCGGCTGGGTGACCTTCAGTTAAGTTCACATCGGTACAGCAACAGCTGATCATCAATGTGTATATACATAGGCGTTCGTAACAATCAGTGTAATAATCACCTATGGCTACAATAGCCTCACTGTTCATCTGAATTTAGGTTTTTAATGTTATTTGTGAACAACTTTAATTTCAATAATTTCAGTCATTCAATTTAAATCACAACAATTGCATGCCTATACTTAATTAATAGTGACATTAAAATTCCTTGCAAGGTATTCATCTTATTATTGAAATTTCTTTGTATGACAACCCTTGATTTATTTATATGGATTCATTCAATGCCTCTCAACCCATTTGTGGCGATGACCGCACCTGAAAGAACATTTTCAGGAACGCGAGACTGGCGACTTGCTCATCATTATCAATCCATCACCAGTGGCCAACGTAAGTAGCAACCATATGTAAGTTGCAGTGTGAATTGGCTTCGCTTTGATTTATGGTTCGTATCTAACGCACACCTCCATAAAAAATTCAATCTCCAACCCATAATCCAGCGCATCCTATATCTATCCACCCAATTCTACTCCAACTTAATGCAGATACCAAATTTAACCGGATTCAAGCTAGCCAGAAACCCCACCTATTTCACAAGAATAAAAAATAATTACCCTTTCTACATATTCCTAAAGCAATTTTCCGAAATGGACTCTGATTAGAGGTTTCCTCAACAGCAAACCTTGTTGTAAGTTTAATTTTAGATTAGTTAGCAAGTCAAGAAATATACGTAGAGTAAATTGTAATTGAACAATGTAATACCATCATAAGGGGCCGTCCATAAATTACGTAAAGCAAATTTCGAGTATTTTCAATACTCATCGCCCCCTTGTAACGCACCCTTGCACCCCTACGTAACGCAGCATAACGATGCATCAGACCCCTTGTTGGGGGCCACTAATGAGTAGTGGACAAATTAAAAGTAGTGAACCCTCAACAAACCTACGTTACGCGAGACACTAAACTACTAGGAGCTCTTATGCCAGGAAAACAAAGGAATACAAAAGAATGCTCAAACACATTGTTGAGTAAATATTTAACATTGTATTATCATAAACTTACAATTACAATTTTCAATAAACCTTTCAATAAAACAGATCATATAGAAATTTCAATAAAACATCCAGTATATATAAACATCCAGTTCCATAAAATATACAGTATCCTAAAATTATCCTTTGAAAGAGCATAAAGTTTTAATTAAACAAGCTATTAAGAAAGAAAGAAAACACAAACATAAATGAAGTACCAGTTAGCAATTTTGCAACAATTTAGGAAACACCAGCCTTAAATGCACACAGACGATGCATATTGGACCCAGATGAGACAACAGCCGTATCTAGACTGTGTTGTGTACCTTTGAAGCAAACGTATGAACATCTTTCATGATGTGGTGATAGCATATAGTGTACAAACCGTTTCCTCCTCAATTAATAAACATACAAAATATCATGCTTGATGTCAAATAACGAATATGATTGAACAAATCTCTGGAACACATATATGACTTGGTTACATTCATACTTAACCTTATCATAATTAATAAACATATATAACATAATAAACAAAATATCATGCTTGATGGCAAAGAACTCAAATAATTGAATAAATCTTTACATCACAGGAACGGTTTTCTCAAGTACAAAACATAGGTTACTAATATCTCCACAGTACCAGTGCGAGAATTGTTCTTCATACAAGTTTCAAATTATCATAGAATATGCTGCAGGAGGCCATCACACCACGCGGCCACATGGCGGGGTTCTGCAAACATCCCGCACACACGCGGCGCCTGTCCACAGTCGTGCGCTATGAAGAGGGAACAATCCTCTCAAACCAGCCTTAAGTGCACACAGACGACAATTCACAGTGGTGTAAAAAGAACCAAGTTGGCCATCACACCACGCGGCCACATGGCGGGGTTCTACAGACATCCCGCACACACGCGACGCCTGTCCACCGTAGTCCACCGTACACCTGTCGTCAGCTGTAAAGAGGGAACAATCCCCTCAAACTAGCCTTAAGTGCACAATTTACAGTGGTGTAAAAGGACCAAGTTGCATGAGGCCATCACATCACACGGCCACATGGCAGCGCTCAGCAAACATCTCGCTAGCAGTGCACTGCACCTGCATGGCCGCCAACGATCCACACTAGTAGCACACCAAAGTAAAAGTGGACGCGACAGCGTCCTCTCTGCAAGAGGGAGGCCAAAGTGCATTGTGCGTATCTTGCAGATGTAAGGCTGAGCTCACATAGTGTGGATCTCAGCCACCAGGGTCGCTTTTAAATACATAACACAAATATAGTTTATACAGCTGCTACTCAGGCTGTCAGATGTATCAGACATATTAGTTATGGCTACATTATTGCTTGCGCGAACATACTTCCGGGCATAGTCTTTATTACTGGATGATGAGGGACATAATATGAATTTTGCTTAGTATGGGAAGGAGCTACTTGCATGTGCCCCAATCGCAAATACTCCTCTACAAATTCATGGTAACAAGCCTTAAGAGAAGGGTCCCTTTCAAGCCTCTTTTCGAGCGCATACAACCTTTTCAAGCATTGTGCTTTACAATCCCCCAGTGAATCTAATTTTGAATTGGTGGGAAGTCGGACAACATATCTGCTCGTTACATCCCTACAGTGGGTTGAAACAAAATGATTTTCAGTTGTTTCCGCCTCGTGCAGAACAGGTTTAATGGGGGAAACTTCCTCCACCTCCCAGAAAGCCTTAACGTGATCAGGCAGATTAAAGGATTCAACAAAATTGCAAACTAAGATTGAGGGTTCAAAAGTGGGAACCTTTCCACCAACAATCCAGCCAAGTTCAGTTTCCTGAGCGATAGGATAAGGGCCATCTGTTCGAGTGAATTTCCCCGGAAGTAGAGTTTCAAAGAAAAAACCCGAGCCCAGTAACAAATCAATGTCCTTGGAGCACTCGAACGTGGGATCAGCATATAATAACTCCTCGGGCAAATTCCAGGAGTCAGGCCTTAAATCCTGATGAAGAGCCTTAGGAATCTTGCTAACAATAGCACCGCAACAATAGCTAACCTTAGTAACCCATGGGTTAAGGGGATTACAGGATTTAATGGTGACAACTACATTATGAGTGCTTGTCATAACATCTGACGTCACCCGAAATGCTAACTGCTGACCTTACAGGATGCAACCTTAGAGCCTTAACAGCGCTCCATGTTATTAGGTTGGTGCCACTGCCTGTGTCCAATAAGGAGTTAAATTTGCTGAGCTGCCCATTAGCCGATACACAACAGATTTGTGCAGTTGGTATTAGGCTTGAGTTACCAGCCTTAATGTTGCTGTTTCTGACAATGACATTTGATGCAGAATGTTGAGGGGGCCTTTCATCAAAATGCAGAAGCGTATGATGCGGCCTCTGACAAACAGAACATTTCGCATTGCAAGAATGGGTAGGAGCCTTGACTCTAAAGCATCTAGCACATCTATCATTCTTGCTAGTGAATTCATATCTGTTCTTAGGTTTTAAACTTAAGAATGAAGGACAGTCTTTTAGCAAATGCTCCGATTTACATTTTGGACATTTCAATGAATCTTGATGCTCACTATTACCTTGTGAATCAGAGTTTGACCTATCTTTAGAATTTTGTTTCAAGGGCTGTGGTGTAGGATCACTAACCGCTTGTAAACTTCGCTGGTGTAATTCTAAGTATGCAAGTAAATCATTAAATTTTGGGAGGTCATCATTTTTTAAAGTCATTTTCCACTGTTTTATAATGTCAGTTGGCAATCCTTTAGCCATTAGTCCAATCCACAAAAGGTCGGCTAAATCAGCCAGTGGTCTCACAGCCCGTAAGGCATTGGTGTGCAGCCGATAATAATCAATAAGGTTCTGCAGTGAAGTGGCAGAGCCAGGTGTGAGCTTGGGTGGGGATAGAAGAGACTGAAAGTGTCTTACAATCAATGCCCTGGGAGAATCATACCTCTTTTTCAAAAGGTCCCATGCAACCTAGAAATTATCAGCTGTGATAGCTAAATTAAGCTACTCAGGCTGTCAGATGTATCAGACATATTGGTTATGGCTACATTATTACTTGCGTGAGCACCCCTTCCTCCTCCTTTACCGTTATATACTTTATGGACAGCCCCTAAAGTAAAACTAAAAAAATTAAATATAATAAGTTCTCCCAATGAAAACAATATGCAACGAACGCATGCTGTAACAATTTTTATATCAGCAAGGGCAAATATGTATCCGTAAGATGTCGCCAGAATTTTTAGGGGGAAGTAAAGGTGTGTGATTACTGAGGTTATTTGATGGTGTGAATGGAAATTAATAACTGTTGGCGGTGGTGGAGATATAATGAAGGTAATGTTGTGTTGATGGTGATGTCGTTGAAGTAGTGGTGATTCGGTAACGTTGCTTTTGTGATGACGAAGGTGGCGATTTTGTGCGTTTGGAGGATTTACAAAATTGTGTACAATCCTGGTTACACAAAAATATCATAAATTACATGTAATCACCGTCAAGTATTTATTTTTATTATTATTAAATTTATTCATTTCATTCCTTTTTATCAATAATGATTTCGAATCTTATTCAGTTACATCAATGAGTGTACTATTCGTAATATTAGACTGCGGTTGAAGATCTTTAATCTTCCAAAAACAACCATTTACATTAGAATACATATACTAATAAACCAAGTGATAAGTTAAAACTTAAAACTTGTAATTCGTTTTTGCAATTCATCAAGAAAGTTCAATATCTTTAATACTACATGGTAAATAGTTTTTCAAGTGTCTTGAAACTACGAGTAAAGACTTATCGGCACCAACCGCAAGTAACACGAGACAGAATGACATGTTAAGGAACGACTAAAATCTTTGAAATTAGAAAAATATTTCTAAGAGAATACATAGTACAGTATTCTATTATTAGTAAAATCCCTGCACATGTTTTGTGAATTGGAAGATGTATGCCACTCGGGAATAACGCTTCTGCTCTTTAACCTAATCCGGGGCGTCGCGGCGCCCACTGGCAGCCGCCTCCCGGGGGCCTCGTGGCTCGCGCGGCCAGCGGCCAGCGGCTCGCAAGGGACTGAACAAGGCAGGAAGGAACGGAGGAATAGAAAAGGGGGCGCTCAGGAGAAGGTCTAGACAAAGGGGGAAGAACAAGCGGAGATCGGGCGTAGGAAAGGTAAATATGGGACAAAAGTAGGGGGAAGAAGCGTGGAGAAGTAACGCAGAAGGGGTGGAGAATGAACGAAAAACGTGATGGAGAAACGAAGAAGACTCAGATAACGGGTGGGAAGAAATGGAGAAGCAGTAGAGAAGGAGTATCGAAGGGGCGAAGAAGAGAATAAGAATTGGATGACGAAGTGGAAAGGGGTGGAGAAGCTAAAAAAGAGTGGAGAAGGGGAGAAACGATCCAGAATGAATGAGGGCGGGGAGACGTACAAAATAGTGAAAGGTTTTTTTTGTTGTTTTTTCCCCATCTACAGTAATCCTGGAGAGGGGGAAATTTATTTAACAATTGGGAATACATTTTATTCACTTCAGTCAGATAGGCTTTTGAAGCTTGGTGAGGGCGATATCTCAAAAATACTACTTATATTAAACTTATAACCAGGGATGGCAATTGAGAAGAAACTAAAGGTTTCCATTCTGCGCCGCTGTAGCAAAATTATTTTCCCGTGAGTTTAATTTCGTTACAAGTAAGGAAAGAAAAGTCTGGGCGAATTTAGTTTCGTTACAGAATGAACAGATTGTGGAAGACCGTTTAGTTTCCTTTCGTCTTACTAAAGAAACGAAACGAAACGAACCTAAAATAAACGAACAAAACGAAAAAACTTCTTTACTGAAACGAAACGAAAGTGAATTTTCTTTTTGGGGCTAAGAAACATTATTTCGTTATTTAGTTTTGCTATTAATATTTGTTGAAGGATAAGTAAGGAAAGTCAGGAGAGAGCCATTGAGAGGAGTTGTTGTAACCGCTACTACATTTCTGTACTTTATTTTGTTTCAGAACTACCTAAACACCACTGATAATCTTTACCATTTCCTCTATCCTGTATCGATAATTTAATTATTTTTTAAATATGTTCTGGCTCTTGTGGTAAATTTTTACTCGCAGTACTTCCAATGCTGGATACATAGTTTGACATGAAAAAGAAACTTTTGTTTCGTATGGATTACAGCTGAAATACCTCAAGTAAGAAGGGAGAGTAGTTCTGCCGACCCTTTTGCTCGCGAGCCCATGCCCCTTCGACGCCTCTCAGTGGCGCTCCCGAGAAGCGGCAGTGCCCCCCCCCGCGGCTGCCACCGCACTGCCGCACCCCCGCTCGCCGTGAATGGCAGAGATTTGGGGAGTCCTACGCCTCGGTGACCTGCAGTGCCCTCCAAGTCAACGGACACCCTGCCGACTGACACTGATAGCGGCGCCGCGGCTCAAAAGAATAGGGAGTTTTTGCCACCTCGAACGTTAAGCTCTATCGATCTTCTGCGCAAGCGCAGATGCTCTAAAGTGATGCGAAACTTGCACTGCGCGTGACCAGTAGATCGATAGTACTTAACGTTCGAGGGTGCAAAAACTCCCTTTTATGGCTGCAAGACGATGGCATTTTCGCACGGCATTTTCTAGTGGCGATTTCCGCACTTCGATAGGCGGAAGATTTTTGTACACAGTATTTAAATAAAAGTTCATATATTTTCCATATTTCACGTAAAATCAGTCCATATAGCATATTAAACTTAATAGTGAAATTTTATTAAATTTTAAAAATGCATCTCAACAGTAAGAGTAACAAGAGTCTCGTGGCTCAAGAGCGAAGTCTCTCGCCTTTCTGCAAGGAGGTCCGTGTTCGATTGCCGTCGAACTCATGTGAAATTTGATCAAACAAAACGAGTATCCCTGCTTCACAAGGGCTACATCAACCTCTGTGAAGTGCCCCAAACCTTTCCCTCTTCCTTATTCCTTCCCAATTCTGGACGCAGGGGCGCGCGGCGTGAGGCGTGTACGCGGAGATGCTACCTGGCGGCCCTCTTGACAACTGACGAGACGTAATGTAACCTCTGTAATTAACGGGCCTAATTAATAATGTGGCAGATCTGTACTGCTCTCGAAGTTCCAAACACATGTCCCAAGTGGTACAAACACTCACCAAGCCCGGTGACGTGTGTTGGATTGTGTACGATATTGTACCATCAACAAATTCAAATTGATCGCACGATTATGCAAACAAACCGGATATAGTTATCCGGGATTTGGAGAACAAATCGTGTTTACTTGTGGATGTTGCCGTACCTTGCGATCAAAACGTCGTTACCAAGGTGTCAGAGGAACGTCTTCAATACAAGAGTATTTTTTTTTATTTATTTATTTCTCAGAAAACAGTGAAAACTGAGATTTATCTGCGTACATTTTCGTGAGGGCCAGAATTTAAAAAAACGGAAATCGAGAAAAATTTGGAAATCGAGATAAGCCGAGTGTGGAGCGTAAAAGCACAGGTCGTACCGATTGTTATCGGAGCTCTGGGATTTGTTACGCAAAATTTGAGTAAGAACTTGTCTAAACTACTAGGTAATTCAAAAGACTAAGAAGTGCAAAACATCGCATTATTTGGAACAGCCCAAATTTTGCGCACAGTATTATAGAGGCACCGACAGTCCCTAGATCTACTCCTTAGGTAGCAGGTTGCAACCTGGAGTAGATTTTATATTCAGTTGACACATAACATCTTTAGTCGTGATGTGGAGCAATCATAATAATAATAATAATAATAATAATAATAATAATAATAATAAAAATAATAAATTTCTCTGAATAAACTGGGGATCGAGACGAACATTACCATCAATCTACAGAAAGCTGTGATCCTGAGCACGTGTTCTTTAGTCAGAAGATTTATGAGTTTCTAAAAATTTGTGTTAAAGAACTATTTACTTTTAATTTGTAAAATAATTTAAGTGTCAAAATTTATATTTGTAGAATTGTTTACTCCCTGATTAGTTTAATTAAAATTATTGTACTACGGAAGTCATGCTTTGATAGAAATATCTGTATGACTCCTACAACTTGTACCAGGAAGCTGTGAAAAATAAACGATAACAATAATAATAATAATAATAATAATAATAATAATAATATGTAGTATGTAGGTATGTAGTCAGTCATCAAGATGACCCTCTAATGAGGCAGGTCATGAAATCTGACCGAAGAATAGGAAACAGAGGCATTGTTAGTGTAGCAAAAAGCATTGCAAAGAAAACTATGCAAGACACGTCAAATAACGCAGACACTGAACTTCTGGTAATACCAAACATGAAATGTGAGACACAAAAAATGTTAAAGAAATCGTGGAGTGACAAACTCCTCCATGGACAATATCTAAAAGAATGGACAAGGTGCAGATCAATAAAGATCAATCATTTATGTGGCTTAAAAGAGGAAGAATGAAGCCAGAATCGGAAGCAGTTCTAGTAGCTGCTCAAGATCAGGCGTTCAGAACACGACATTATGATAAAGCGGTTCTCAAAATTTCCCAAGATGACAAATGCCGAATTTGCCAGGAGCAAGTAGAAACCATTGATCATATTGTCACAGCTTGTCCAATTCTCGGACTGCCCTCGAAGTTCCAAACACATGCCTCAAGTGGTACGAACACTCACCAAAACCAGTGACGTCTGTTGGACTGTGTACGATATTGTACGACCAACAAATTCAAACTGATCGCACGATAGCGGCAAACAAACCGGATCCGGGATTTGGCGAAAAAATCGTGTTTACTTATCGATGTTGCTGTAACTTGCGATCAAAACGTCGTTACCAAGGAGGCAGAGAAACGTCTTAAATACAAGAGTTTGGAAATCGAGATCAGCCGAATGTGGGGCGTAAAAGCACAGGTCCTCCCGATAGTTATCGGAGCTCTGGGATTTGTTCCGCAAAATTTGAGTAAGAACTTGTCTAAACTCCCCGGTAATTCAAACGACTGGGAAGTGCAAGAAATTGCTTTATTTGGAACAGCCCACATTTTGCGTAAAGTATTGTAGAGGCATTGATAGTCACCGGATCTGCTCTTTAGGTAGCTGGTTGCAACCTGGAGTAGATTTAATATTCAGCCGACTCATAATATCTTTAGTCGTGATGTAATGGAAAAATAATAATAATAATAATAATAATAATAATAATAATAATAATAATAATAATAATAATAATAATAATAATACTCATTTTCTGCAAGCATTTGCTATTTATGTTCTGCAAGAACGTACATACATACAAATACCCCAGTTGATAAACAAAATCAAAATACAGAACATAAATAAACATTATTATTACTCATTGTTAATTTTTTGAACTTATATTTTGTTTATTCCCTCCCTGAATGCATGCACGGCTACTGACCTCTTTCAAATATTAAACAAATTCTTAAATTAAACAAACCTTGATCTTTCTACATTATCTCTTATTTTTAACAAAATTCCCCATTCTTTACTTTCCTGTTGAAGTTGGGCAGCATTCCTTGACCGTCGTTACCAATTCGTGCTCTTGCTTGTTTAATCCACACAAAAAATGTTCGTGTTTTATACGCGCAATTATAATTTCACAGATACGCGTTTAAAAATTCCCGTCAAGATTTCGAATTTTCTCATCGCAACCACGAGATTTACATTTCTCACGTACTATCGCTGTCGGGTGCAACCATCATCTCCCCCTTTGTTTATCTTTCGCGCTCATCATTTTTTCCCAGCTTCCTGCGCGAACTAATACCGAAATACTTTCCTTCTTGCTTCAGACGCATTTTCATTCGATTCTCGAACAGTATCCATTTTTCTGATTGGTTATAATTTACGAATTTTTTTTCGTCCCCACAGGTTTACTCAAGTGTCCTTTCGTTAATCAAATTATGCAAACAATATAACACAATAGTTCGTTCCTGTAACGAAACTATATTCTAACACGCAGAAAAGTTTTCTTTCCAGAGGCATTCGTTTCTAGTCAATGAATTTCTTAGCCGCGCTTAGACTTTAGTTTCGTTCCATACTTTAGTTTCTGTACACAAGAAACGGTAACGAAATGCCTAATTTCGTTTAGTTTCATTTCTGTGGCCATCCTTGCTTATAAACATGACAGTCACCTCTTTGGTCTTACTTTCGTTTACTCGTACATTAAAATAGTTTCATTGGTGTTTTAAATGTTCTTTATTTATTTTTATACCTGCATGGTCTTCTATTTCATTCATACTCTCATTCATTCTTAATCTCTACAAAACATTTCCTGGCAGCATGTGCGGAGGACTCTGCGGAGGGGCGGCTGCAAGTGGGAACCCCGGCAGCAACTGGACGGTGCGGGCACAGAGGCGAAGCGGGGACGCTGCGGCGGCGGGGCGGGCGCTGGGGAAGGCGCCGGAAGAGCTATCGCGGGCGGAGGGGTGAGGGCGCGGGCGCGGGCGCGCTGCCGGCGAGACGGCGACGGACGGGGAGGACGACGCTGCTCGCAGCCCGGAACTAACGCACGAAGCCAGTGATAAATTGCTTCAGCCAAACGCGGACTCGCAACAGACGGTCACACTCAGAAGAAGGCTGCTTCTGCAATTGACGAGTTTTCACAAGGAGATCAATCCACGCTGGCGTTTCTTGCAATTTAGCACAGAGAAACTTAGGAGAGAAAATAGACTCCTAAAAATCTCCGCAGTTGAAGAGGTTTGG
>JAHLJT010009749.1:0-40756 GCA_031308135.1 Acheta domesticus
ATGGTAGTACTTGCACTTGCTCATGTTTTTTTTAAATATTGAAATGCAATCTCGAATCCACCTGGACTTCATTGTTGCTGGACGTTGGCCGTGTGACGCAGGGCGATGGCATTGCAAAGCTGGACGGAAGCGGGTATCTACATCGCCAGACATTAAAATGAGATCGCAACGTGAGGTGGACAGGACGGATGTCGCCAGACAGCGCTGGAGTTTCCACGCAGCGATTGCGCAAGGCGAAGGTTTCTAATCGTGCTTTAAAACATTCTACAATCGTTGAAAGGAGTTAATCTCTCTAAGGATTCAGAAAGTTTCAATAAAAAAGTCCAGAAAGATGGAAATAGTAACTCTTCACATAAACAAAGACAGAGGGAAAAAATACGGCTGAGGTCGTCGTTGCCCTCCCCCTGATATTCGACTGTTAAACAACTTGCATCGTCTCTCGATTCGGCACTGTTAAACAACTAACACCGTCTTTAGATTCGACTGTAAACAACTTCACGCTGTGACAGAAAAGGTTAAAAGGGTCTTTTGACGGCCGAGTAAAAATAAACCGGCTTTCAGCGAAGTGAAGCCGGCGAAGGGTCGAGGGCTCCGCTGTGCGGGCCAGCATACGCGGGGGCGCCCTGGCACGGTTTGGCCACGGGGGCACTGTTTAAAGCATTTCCACACGGTACAGTCCTGAAGTACAGACTGAAGTCACTGAAAACTTGCAGTTCAGTGTGACCCACACGCCCAGAACGCACGTTACGCCTTTGGGAGGATAGGTGAAACGACAGTCCAGGATGTGTTGATAGACGTAAGCTACGAACGGAAGAGCGATGACAGAAATTGATTTACATGATGGGAGTATGCCGTGATGGGATATAGGGTTGTTTTCTGCAGCATCGTCGATCCAGAGGGCGCAGGGTGCGTGCGTGTCCAGATTGGGACGATTTTCCCCCCTCAACCAGGTATCTCCCACCAACGCGGCTCCGCCCCAGCCGGGGACAAGCTGTAAGCCCCGACTGGCCTCCGGGCATGTGTGGTAGTATAGTGGATGTTAGTGTGTGTGTCGGTGTGTGTGTGTGAGAGAGAGAGAGAGTGTAAGAGGAGTGGATAGGACAAGGAGAGGAAAGAAAGATCGCGCACGGTCCGTGGCCGTTGTTAGGGCACTGCTCCGGCTTTCGCCTGGTGTGGATCGGAGAAAGGACGAAAAAACTACCGATCAGAGCAGCCGGTCGCTAGAATTTCCTCAACTCAGCGACTGAATTCGACCTAGATGACAATGGTGCCCCTGGTGTCGAAAATCCTGCCGCCGTGAGGAGTGGACTCCTAGGACCTCCCGGTCGGAGGGATTGCCGACCACTTCCGAGATAGAGGAACTACAATTACGGGATCAAACACGTACGTAATTGACGCGCCCGGAGCCACTGAGTGCTCACTCACTCTTCACGAGGAAACGTCGTGAAGCTGAGGAGAATTACGAGGGCCGCAGGAAATGACACGAGAGAACCAGAACGCCGACAAGAGAAACAAGTGTTAAAGAATCGGAAGAGGAAGCGAAGGAGGAGGCGAGAGGAAGTCGGCGAGGCGACGCAGGAGGTGCGGAGAGGCCGCGGTTCGCCTCAGCGTTTAAACTGTTTGCGTGCGATGCTATCTGTCTAGGCGCACCGCGCGACACAGGCGGAGTAATAATATATGGCGGAGGCGGCGGCGGCGGGTGATTAAGAAGATTTGTGGGCTCCGCGATAGCCAGATAGCGAGCGAATTAATTTATGGAGATACGCGGCCGGCGGCGCTCTCTATCTCCAATATGCACACGCTTCACTGACTCATTTTGATCTTCCGCGCGCTTCTTGGGCGGCGGCAGGTGGCGTCTCCGCCCCCGCTGCTGCCGCCGTAAGCTGCTCGCGGGCGCCCCGCCCCGCCCCCGCCCCCGCCGCACACCTTGTCAGCCGCCCCGCCCGCCCCCTTGCGCGCGGGAGATAAAGGGCGCCTGCCGGCCGCGCGCAGATTAAAGAAAAGGGCGGCTTTATGAATGTTGTCGCGGCGCCATTAATTGGGCGAGGGCCTCGCGGAAATCCTCCGCTGGGCGTCCGACGCGGCGCGGGGCGGGGGGGGCGGAAGGGTGCAAATTGGGACGCTGAGACCTCCAGGAAGGAACTTGCCGCCGCCACTGAAACACAGGTGGATAGAAAAGTTTCCAGAGCGCTGTTTCGGGAGTGTGTCTAAGCAATGGCAAAAAACACTGTGATGTGGATGGAAAATATTCGCGTTTGGTTCCGCGCAATTTTGCGTGAAATGTAGGCAACTTTGAAGCAATATTTATTTTCTAAAATTTTCTTCTCGTTTGTAACAAAAACCGATAAAATATGGCGTTACTCTCCTTTCCCGCGAACTCCCTATATTTTTTGAAAATTGCAAAAAGGAAACATTGGAATACTGCAATATCGAATTTAGAGATTTTTCTTTATGATGAAAGTCTATTCTAAAAAATCAGATCTTTAAAACAGGTCATGTACAACTTTTTTAAAAAGCCTGTAGGTTTCGAGTAATTTCTATCTTAAATTAATGCGAAATTTTAAAAAGTTCTCAAATCCTCTCCTAAGTTTTTAAAAATATTCTCTACGGATAAAACCTAGGGACGCTTAAAAGAATAACGCAGGTGTCATTTTCATTGATCGCTCTGAATTTTTGAAATTGCAAAACTTAGAAATAATGGAGAAGTATATCCTGTTGTAGGTCCATTAGTTTAAGGGTACGCAGTGAGGATTCATGAATGCTCGATGTGTCATTTATGTGGCAGCAGATGGAAAAACTATGTAATGCAAAATTAGACGTAAATGTAGTAAGTAGACTTGCGATAATCCGAGGTAATTGGGGACGATGGTACCTCGAATTACAAAAAACTCGGATTATACGGGAAAAAGGAATACGTAACGGAATTCAACAATAATGTAAAACGAATTAAAATTTAATGTGCAGATACTATTATAGTCACAGATACATACATACATACATATATACATACGGTACTTTAACATACAGACACAACACATGAGAGCAAACCTCTTACCACAACGTTTCAGAGAGAACTGACACTGCACCGACCGCCGCCACACTTGATTCTTCAACGCAGTTTTGCCAATCCGTCAAGCTCAAACGTCAGCTCTCGCTTGGCTTGTTTGGTGTCTTGGCGCACATGAGGCTTTTTTCCATCTCAGATTGCACGGGATCTCGGATTGGCGAGGCTCGTATTACCACGACTCTACTGTATAGGCGTCTGGCACAACGTCCATGCGCAAAGGAAACAGCCACAAATAGTTTGGGAACAAAAATGTTCTAGTTCAGCAGCTGCATCTAAGTTATGCAATTTAAAAAAAATTGAGAGCCATAATAAAATATAGCAACGGCCATCAGCACTTAAATATGATGTGTCATGTCCAAGTTAGGATAAAATACAAGGAGGGTCCTGCCATTTGATAGATTTTTTTTATTGAATAATTAACATGCCTTTGGTCAGATAGGCCTTTGGCAGCAGAAGAGTGAACTGATTGAGTATTTCAAACAGAATGAGTATCTACAAAGAAAGCTCATGCATCAAGAACACTCTATTTTATGTGTTGAATTCAAATTTGAAAGGAGATTATGGGCGGTCGAAGAATTGTTGGGCAATTTACATTTAGTCGGTTTCGATGGGTATTGTGTTTTACCAAGTTCAAATGAAGTGCAGATGGAATTTTATTAATTTTGCCGTAGATTTTGCTGTTGATAGATGCGAATGATCGATTTCCGAATGTGTTTCGGGCGCGTCAACTGCAGTGGTCATCCAGTCATTTAGTGCGCGTTGTATCCCCGGCGGTGGCGGTGTTCCCCCCGCGCTACAACATGTGGTGATCCAGCGTCGACTTCTGTGTTTCTCTCCTCCAGGTATCTCCGCCAGCGGGGCCTTTGCGGTAGTCCCGCAGTTCGGCGGGGAAGAAACGCCGACACACCCCCGTGTTACAAGCACTATACTGATGGGTGCGATGACCGCAGCACGTGACGTCGGCTTTAGCTTCACTAAGCCAGTGCTGTACTTTTAGCAACCCCCCAAAAACACGGAAAATGTATTGCAACTGAGAGCGTAGGCTTCCGCGGCCGGAGTTAGTACTTCATGGCTCTCCGGGAGACGCCGCGTCCAAGGCGCAGGTGCCACGTCACTACGCCCTGATGAAGGTCGCAGCATGGCGGCCGAAACGTTGGCACCTGTGCCTTGGACGCGGTATCTCCACGGATAGCCATGTAAGTATTGCAACTGCTCTCTGCTCCTCTCACCAACCGATTTATCTTTGGTATAGCGTTGACATCAATTGACAGTGTCCTTACTAAAAATTGTTCATTTAAAATATTTTGGGATTCCTCAATTGCTAGGAAGTTACTTTTAGGATTTACTAAGTGATAGGGACGTGGAGTCCTTACTTTAGGAAATCAAACAATTCAGGAATTTGTCCAACGAACATGAAGTGAATTCTGCTTGCTTATATCTGAATAAAAGTACGTGCAAATAAAATAAAACACAAACAAACACTTTAAAAAACATTCAAGTACATTTACGCAATGTATCCAGATAGACGCCTAACAATGATAAAACTGCAAACTTAGGGGGACATTCAACCTGACTTTTCTCTTCATTGAAAATACACATTTCTTCTGTCGTGGCTCTTCCCTTCACACATTGAGATGTAATACTATTTACAAACCAATGCAGTTAAGTACACTATTTACAAATCTCCACCTTTTTCTAACCCGAAATTACAACTTGATCTTGCATCACTGATCAGGAGCTTTAAATCTAATAATGTGAAACACCACAGCTCTGGGTTCTAGAATGTATATACGCAATATGAAGTTTGCGAAGCATGAATCATTTTTAAAAAAATGTCACAACGGTTCCTACTAGTTACTGGCTAATGATCGTGAATTTCTCTACTAACGAAAAAATTAGAGGTTTGCTTTTTAGTAAGCGTAGAGTTACCAGAGAATTAGTTGACAAAATTCACGATCATTGGATCAAAAAATCAGGTCATTACATAAAAAGTCAGGTCACCTTTCTCTAATGATATACAGGTACAAAGTTCTTATACTATACAAAAGAGAGACAATAAGACATATTTATTGTTCTTATAGTTAGAAAAAACACTGAGTTTCACTTCTAGTATAATTTTATTCCCTAATGCAATTTTAGTTTTTCAATATCTATATGAAAAATAATAAATTAAATGAAACACAAAATAGATTATACATATTAAAATGTCAGGACTTTTGAAAACAAATCAGGACACTAAGGACTGAGTCAAAAAATTAGGACCTGATAAATTAGGATGTCTGGTAACCCTAAGAAGTGGATACAAATCGTTTACAATTGAAACAGCAAAACTCCTCCATTTTTTCAGGTTAAATCAACAGACTGCGACAACAGTGGCGAACCTTGAGTTAGAAGTACCATTATGTTCAGTCCTTTACACCTGTGATACACCAGCTTTTTCTCGCACAAAAGTTTTTCAAATATTATTCGTTTAGTCTCTTGTTAAGATTTTCTGAAAGAGAAAGATTTGGAGTAGGACTTACTTCACAGTTGTTTCATACGTTGCAGAAGGAATCTTCTTCTGGTCTGTTGAAAACATGTTTTTGAAAGCACCTATGCGCCGACTCCCCGCATCAGAAAATGTTCAATTTGTGGGAGTTCATCTCTTCGCATACTTCTCCAAACATTATGTTACATTATACTACATTATAGAAAACATTACATAGTTACATTATAGAAAAAATACTACAATGTATAAGCAATTCGAATTCAATGACTTAATTCTGAAATAATCAATCTGAAATGAAAATGTTTCGTATGAATTGAATGTCTAGTAATTTCGACAATACGTAAACAATATCGTTTGCTATTTGAATTTATGTAGACTCTTACCTCTATTCACGAGGTCCGCTGCCTTCAGTTGAATTCTCGTGCGTTAATATTCGAAAGGCAACATCCCTCCCAATATGACGCCACCCCAGATCGAGATCATTTTGTTTCTTCTCGTCGGGAACCAAACTTCTTACCCCATTCCATCTAATACGCGCCCACTTTCGGCGACTTCTGTGCGTGTCACGGAAAGATGTCTCTCTATTCGACCGTCAGCTGTCCCGCGCTCTTCGAAACTGCCGATGGGATTTTAATTTGACACATACCTTTCATTATTATTATTATTGTTATTATTATTATTATTATTATTATTATTATTATTCCACTACACCACGACTAAGATGTTATGAGTCGGCTGTATATAAAATCTTCTCCGGGTTGCAACCAGCTACCTAAGGAGCAGATCTAAGGACTATGGTGCCTCTACAATACTTTGCTCAAAATGTGGGCTATTCCAAATAAAGCTATTTCTTGCACTTCCCAGTCTTTTGAATTACCTGAGAGTTTAGCCAAGTTCTTACACAAATGTTGCGGAACAAATCCAGAGCTCCAATGACTATCGGTACGACCTGTGCTTTTGCCCCAACATTCGGCTGATCTCGATTTTCAAACTCTTGTATTTAAGATGTTTCTCTGCCTCCTTGGTAACGACGTTTTGATCGCAAGGGACAGCAACATCCACAAGTAGACACGATTTTTTCGCCAAATCCCGGATAACTATATCCGGTTTGTTTTGCCGCTATCGTGCGATTAGTTTGAATTTGTTGGTCGTACAATATCATACACAATCCAACAGACGTCACCGGTTTTGGTTAGTGTTCGTACCACTTGGGGCATGCTTTGGAACTTCGAGGGCGGTACAGATCTGCCAGTGGAGGTAGCTACACACCCACTATCATGTCTATTCAGGTATTCGGTCTTTGCTAGGATTGGACAAGCTGAGACAATATGATCAATGGTTTCTACTTGCACGATTTCTTTAACAATTTTTGTGTCTCACACTTCATGTTTAGCAGCATCAGAAGTTCAGTGTCTGTGATATTCGACGTGTCTTGCCTAGTTTTCTTCGCAATGCTTCTTGCTACACTAACAATGCCTCTGTTTCCCATTCTTCGGTCAGATTTCATGACCTGTTTCATTAGAGGGTCATCTTGATGGCTGACTACATACTTCCCCCACCCAACTATTGCGTTGTGCCAGGAGGTCTGAATTTGTCTGAGACCTCTTCCTCCCCATATTATTATTATTATTATTATTATTATTATTAGGTTTTCCTCGACCAAATACATGATCCGGAACACTGTTATTTATCAAAAGATGGTCGTGAATATTGCTACAATGATTCGTGTTGTAAATTGTACAGTTGCTTACTTCTAGAGTCACCACCGCAGTGTAAAGCAAACTCAGAGACTAAGGGCCGTATTCATAGTCGTCACTTATAATAAGGAAAACCTAAAGGGGTTCCTTATAACGTTTTTCAATTCATAGTGGCAACTTATCCGCTTGCATAAGAAACTTCTTATAGCTATAAGGAAGGTCCAGCTTCCACTTATAGCTATAAGTGAATCGTCTCTTGGTGGGTTGAAAATAGTCGTAATGTAAAAGAAATGGAAATGGACTGCGATTTTGAACATTATAAAAATGTTTATAATTGCATTGTCCTTCGTAGCAACTATATTTACGTGATATATACAACCCTCCGGAAACGCACAATGATCAAGAACATTTAAGAAAAGGTAGCGTTTTACCCGGACGAAATTATATGTTTTGGTAAACGTTGGTGGCAAAAATCAGCGACAATTAATTGAGGTTTACCGATTTCCCACTATTTAAGACACTGTTTAAGTAACTACCACTATTTAAGTAATTGTGTAGGTTAGGTTACCCCACGGATGCCTACGGACGCATGCATAACAATAGTTCACGGCCAGCTTGATGGGACGTTTCAGGTAAGATTCAAGTGGCTGTGAACCACCCAATGCGTTGTTGCCACACGAGACGCTGCTAGCGTTGTACTTATGTTAAGTTTCGTCTATGAATACCAAATGTGCATAAGCATTTCCTTATCAAAAGTAACTTCTTATAGCTTAAGTATTTCTTATTCCATAAGTGACGACTATGAATACGGCCCTAAACCTCCTCCCTGCTTCATCCGGAGCGCCGGCAGGGGCGCCACCGTCGGGAGGAAATAAGCCGACGGTGACTAACGGTGCGGTGGCGGCGGGCCGCGCTTACCTGCGCCCCTAGCGCCATTCTGCAGAAGCTCCGTAGCGCCCCCACCCCCTCCCCAGCGCTCCCACGCGGAGAACATCGCCAACAGCTAAGGCACGGCAGTCTTTCTCTCTGCCTTCATTTGCGCTCCCGGGCTGTCTCCGCAATATTTTATTTTCCGTTTAACGCCTCTGCGCCACCAAGCCGACACTATTCTACTTTGCGTGGCGCGTCTTATCTTTCCAGATTTTATAATGTTCTTACCCGCTGCTCCCTTCGTCTTCTTTTGTTGAAAAATTTCCTTTCTCGCTTCTGAAGTGCGTGCTATAAATATTGAGCTAGTTGTCCTTTATTCCATTCAATTATCCCCAAAGGTCATTAATTCACGTGGGAAAAGTGTTCTACAAAAAGAAAGCACTGAAGAAGAAATATATTTCATAATCATTTCTTAAATGCAAGTTTTTTTTCCAATACCATTTTTACTTTCACGTACACGATCGTACTTATACGGAATAAAGTACATGTATTACTTTCTCATATACGTACATGGGGAATATAATACCTACTACAGATAAGTTACGTTGTGCTACTGAAAAATTGATTCCGAGATTTCATTGGATATAAAACGTTTTGGGGTCCCCTGATTTTCCCTCGACGTTACCCCTGACGTTAAACAATAACCGCACGGGCGCCACTGTGCCCGAAGACCTAGCGAGTCAGTCCGTAAGTCCTATCAAAAATCGCCCGGGCGCTCCACAACAGCCCGGAGACCTCTGCCGAAGCGGCCTACCCACTCAGGGTTCGTTCCTCACCTGAGCTCGTCATAAAATTGGCTGTAATCTATTACATCTTAAATAATTCACAGTTCTCCCTGAAAGGTTCTAGAAAGGAAAATTTCCACCCAGCGCTCTCTGTCTTTGTCGTCGTTAAATGAGAAAATGGATGCGTTTGAGCTGATTAAATTTATTTGATTGTGTTTGAAAGGGCAGGAATGCTCATGCGACAAGGAGCATTGTGTTTGTTTAAAAACTGCGCCCTGCTAGGGTAAAGTGGGATGGGTCGGCGGGCGGGCGAGCACGCAAAATCGTCTGTGTTGGACGCCGGCGCCCCGCGTTGGCCGTGTCTCAAGTGGCTGCCCAAAGGTTGATTCTGACCTGGCGCGCTGGGGCGGGGGGACTGGGGCGCTGGGGAAGTTGATGCGCGCACCAAGGCGTAAAAAAATACTTCGTCTTCAGAGCTGACGAAATTCTCTTCATAATTTAATAAAATCGTACTTATGTTTAGAGGTCTCGGTTGGAGGGATCTATGCGCCGCCACAAGGTCATCTGCAAATTTTTGAAAAAACGAATAGTTTTTGCGAAATTTGCACTTGAAAATCACGAATTTTTTTCTCAAAAACCGCTCCAAATTTTCTTTATATTTTCTCCACATATGTAATAAGAAACGGTAAGAAATATAGTGCTAGTCACATTTTTGGGGATCGCTCGTGTTTTTTCGAAAATTGCAAAAACATTTCAAGTCTACAAAACTGAAGATACAGATCTTTCCCGCAGTCAAAATTATCACTTTAAGGTCATGTACAATTTCTTTGAAAAAGCGAGTAGATTTTGCGTAATTTCTGCTTGAAACAAGTTAAATATATACAGGTTTCACACCAACTCCGTCCCACGAGAAAAATTGAATGAATGATATGAAAAATAATTAATTTAATTTTTAATTATAATTTACTATTGAAAATGCCAATATTAATATTTTTACTTCCTCACACTTTTTACTCAACCTGTCTTCTCAATGTATTGATGTATTTCTTTCAAGCAATCTGCAAAGCTTAATTGAAATTTTCGCAACAATATCGCATCACTGTTTGAGAAAATCATTGTTGTTCAACGTTCAGATGGTGGCGGTGATTAGATATAGCAGTTTTATTTAGTCCAGCTGGTGTTTCCAAATAAAACTTTCAGAAATGATTTGAAACCTATTTGATAATAAATATTTTTTGTCGTGGTTTTCTCTCGTGCCCTAAGAGAACCAGGGCTCACAATAGTATGATTTGTACAGCGTAACTTCTAGGCCGAGAGCTTGCGATGAATTCAGCAGCAGTTTTAATAAATTTATTAATAAATTTATAAAATAATGTATTAATAAATTTATAAAATAATTACTTTCAGAATTCCGAGTGAGGTATGTTGTATACCATTTAACGTCATCTGATCCCTACAAAAATTACTGTGAATTATATAAAAGAAAAGGTACATTAACTTCTTCAATACCTTCACACAAAGGTACAATGTTTCAAAAACAGTAATGTTCGCGTGATTTTGCATGGAATAACAGCAGTTTTAAAAATAATACTTTCTAAAAATGGCTTCTAATGTTTTTTTTTTATTTTTTCTCTCGAATAGAGTGAAGTATGGTTTTAAAACTGGCGGAGGGCTAATTTTTTGTGAACGCTCTCTATATTCACGCTCTCTATATGTACGCAGCTAAATCTTTTTCCCCACACGTCATATACAGTTTTTACTGGTTTTTGACAAATAAATAAAAAAAATATTTGAAAATAGCAAAAACATCAAAACATTGCAAAAATACTATATTGATAATAGAGATTTTTTAATAAAATCTGTTTTTTTTCCAATTTTAATTTTAAATAAGGTCATGTATTTTCATGAATAATATGAGTAGTTGTACGTGATTTTTGACACTGAAAATATAAATTCGAATTTCCCGCGCTTTAATTGCTAGAGTACTCCACGAGATATTATATCAGATCGTAATACGGCAATGGCAACGCCGTTACATGACGTTATTTGAAATTTTTGGGAGTGTCTTCCCATTCTTGGGCTATGATTATCGTTGTATGATACACAGCTTTGGAGCGACACGCAGTCGATTTTGTGTTGATGTATGTGAGAAAGTACGTGCTATTGTGGCTTCATTCTATTAGAAGTGTTTTTGATTTTTTCTTCAGTCAATTTGTTTCTATTTCATTAAAATTAAATTTTAAGCTTAGAATTGTCATCATAAAAATTATTTTGCCGATAAAATTGATAATAATTTGCAAATAAACAGGATGTTAAAATGTGTTGCTCATTATTAAATTTAATGTCCAAACAACTATAAAATTGATAAATATTTATAAAACTTAGTTTGGAATTCTCTATCATGATCCTTAAAATTGGAGAAATTATGCATTCAAAACTTTTAATTTTATAATATTTATGATTGGATAATTTTATGATATCCATGATTATGAAGTATTTTGAATTGGGTGAGATCTAGAATGCAAACCATAAAATGTTTTAAAATATGGCAAGTCTGATTACTTAAAAAATGTGATTACAAAAAACATTTTATTTAAATGCATTTAGAACTTACAATGCATAACTGCAAAAAACATTACTGCATTAAATGGGTTTCATAAAGACATATAATAAGGTTAGTTGCGATGTTTCCAGTCGTTTATGATTTATTATTTTAATAACTAATAATTACTAGATTAATAATTACTAGATTAATTCAAATGAAACACATACTCAAATAGTCCTTCATTCTTATAACTATACAACAAACATTACTGAGAATTGTGCTTATATTCTTGTCTGTTCTTAATGCATAAAATAATATGTTTTTCAAATCTTGAAATAAAAAGTCGATTCAAAAATTACAATCCAGTGTGGATAATCGCTTTTGGACACAATATTTTAATAATTCTTAGTAGTATTTACTACATCACCAAGACTAACATTCCTAAAACCTATTTAGCCATACCTTTCGTAAATCTGTAAATACCGAAAATTATATTGAAATGTATGAAGGTTACAATATGAATATTTAATGCCGCATAAGAAGATTCGTTAAACGGATGCTTAAGCTCTTCCTCCCGTTACCCAACTATTTGTCACTTAACCTCACGGATTTGCAAACGTATTGCCAGGTAGGTATGAACAGTCGATAGAGGAATGTTGGTTCCGCTGGACACTCTGTCACCAGGAGTGCCGGCGCGGCGGTTAGAGGCGCGTGGAGCAAGGAATCTGGCGCTGCCCTGCGGTCGCCGGAGCAAGAAAAAGGCGAAAAATGCTTGTGTGAAGGCGACCATCACAAAGGAATGAGATTGATTGCTAGGGAATCTGGATGCATCAACTAATGAGTACATTATTCCCGTACGTCTAGTGCATGTTTTTCATCGTAAGGTGGTGGTGGTGGTGATGATCTTCCTCCGAGGATGACCAGATCCGGCGTAGACCTACCGTCGACTAGCGGGGTTTCCCCAACCAGATATCTCCCAGGGTGCACCAACCCAGGCACGATAAGCTCTGACCACCCGATCGATCTTCTGACATGTGGGGTAGTGTAGTGCATGTTAGAGTAAGTGTGTGTAAGGGGTGAGGATAGGACAAGGAAGAGGAAGGAAAGATCGCGCGCGGTCCGTGGCCCGTTTGTTAGAGCACTGCTCTGGCATTCGCCTGGTATTGATCGGAGAAACCACGGAAAACTACCGATGAGAGCAGCCGGCCGCTAGAACTCTCCTCCAGACAGCGACTGAATTCGACCTGGCAGAGGAGCTAGTGTCGAAAATCCTGCCACCGTCGGGACCCCGGTCGGAGGCACTGAAATGACATCAGTTGATGCACTGAGCCACCTCTCACGTTGCAAGGGAATGAGGGAGTGAGTGTTCAATATTTCCGGGTGTGTCAGTTACTTTGCTCATCAGCCCATAAGTGCAGTGCCTGTTACAGCTGGGAGGTGGTGGTGTTCCTTCCGCGCTAGACCGTGAGATCAGGTGTTGACCTACACGCCACCTACGGGTTCCTCCTCCAAGTAACTCCCCTCCAACGAGGTACCGCCTCAGCAGGGAAAAAACCGAAGATCCCGTCATGTGTGATGTAAGTGTTCTTCATGGAAGTGTGTGAGTGGAGAGGATCGACCCGTGTCCCACTTGTTCAGGTACTGCTCCGGTGTTCGCCTGATGGTGTACTGCCGATCAGAGCAGACAGCCGTTCGAATTCTCCACGAAACAGCGGCTGAATTCGGCCTAGCTTCCTAGCTAGAACTCTGTCACCTTCGGGAGTCGAACCCCGTGACCTCCCGGACAACGACGCTGCAGGGGCAACGATGTCGCCCGGAGCTCTCGCAGCCGGCGGCGGCGCGCCCACCTCAAGGCGGCTGCTGCCAGGCAGCGGCAGGGCTGAGGCGGCCGCTGGGTTCTTGCAGCGGGGGCGGCGCGGGGGCGGCGCGGGGGAGGGCGCGATGCCGGCGCAGATATTCGCGCGCTAATACCCCGCCCGCGAGTATTTATGCGCCGGGACTCCTCATCTGATAGGTGGCGCGCCAGGCGGGCTGCGACGCAATCTGTGTTTCAGCCTCATTTAGCTAATTAAGGCGAGTTAAGGAGACGGCGCCGCCCCCGCCGTCGCCAAGAAGAAGCGCGCGGGAAGAGGAGGAGGAGGAGGAGCAGCAGCGGAGCGGGAGCGAGGCGACGCGAGGCGAGGCGAGGCAACGCCGCCGGGGAGCGCAATGAGAGTCGGCAGCTTGGAGAGCGCGGCGAGGTGGCTGCGGGTGCACTCTGCGGAGGCGCCGCTCGTATACGCCAAACGCGCTTGGCAGAGTGTTATACATTTGTTTAAACATGTACCGCTATATATTTACACTCTACATGTAAAGTTTACGACAGATTTTAGAGCAGAAAAAAGTCCGTGAAAACATTGAAGAGAAGATATACTGCGACAGCTACTAGATTACTTGAAGTTTCTATCGATCATTACCAAAATTCAGTTACCATTTGTAATATTAACAAGAAAAATACTTATATGATTTTTCATCAAGTTCATTTAACTTAAGTGTCTTACTTCCGATGACGACTGCTTTGTTCATTTATTCATTTAGGAAGCATATTTTTTTAATCCACTTCAATTTTTACACAGACTGTTTATCGTGTTCTTGGAAAAACACTTATTTGTCTTTATCATGAGATCATCATCATGCTGCAAATGGGGAGTAACGAAATATTAATGAGACAGAACAGTTTAAAACATGTCATAAGAACCCAGAAGAAATCACTAGAAGCTCACATTGTTGTTGGATGTGTGTACATATGTGTGTGTGAATATATAATGAATTAATGACTGTCAGAAATCAATGAACATGAATAAGCCATTGATAAGGAACAATTATAGCTACAACAATGATATTGAGAGAGTTCCTTAACGGATAAAGATCCATTTATCCGAGACATTGACAACCATCTGAGTCAGGCGTCAAAGATGTAATAGCGGTTGGGCGTCAAATATAAAACTGCGATTGCGAAAGGAAGGTTAGGACGGGAAAAAAGAGGGAAATAGAAGTTGGAATAAGAGGGGAAGGGAGGAAGGGGGTAAAAATGACGGAGAAATATATAGAAAGGGATTGTGGGACAGGGAGATTGTGTTAAAGAAAAAAAGAAAAAATAAAGAAAATTAAAGTTCTCAGGCATTCAATTTTAATTGAAATTGTTCTATAAAACGTCGTAAAGTTGTGTAAACGAGTTACCTTATATTTGGGAATTACAATGTTCTGTAGTTTTTAGGTACAAATTTTCAAAGACTAAACGCGGGTATTTTCTTCCTTCGCAGCCAAACTCTTTGTCTCTGAAAAAATAATGTTCTCAGTCGAAATTCTATGGCTGTTTAGGGATTTTGCCTGGTGGTAACTTCATTAACATTCCTCTACGCCAGGCCTGCACAGCCTTTTGCACCTTGACTGACCACTAGAATCACGCGCGAACAACTTGAGTGCAAACCTGGGCCGCGTGGATGGGTGGGGGGATAGCACTCATTCTAGGAGTGGGGACCGCCAATGAGAATGAACAATTCGAACTGCACCGCTTAAATTGAGTCATTGCGAGAATATTACAGACTATTACATACAATTCAAGTATCATTAACTTTTATTTTGGAAATGTTGTCGATGTGTGACAACGTGAACCTAAAACGAATTAGACATACATATTTGATTTGGATACCAGTATTATAATTGCTTGTAGTGCTGATAATGTAATTTGCTTTGCTACGATGTATTCTAAATTTAACGTGCTGCTAAAAACAAAATTGTAATATTGAATCTTTTTTGTTTGATCATGACTAATAAATTTTTTACCTATGTTTGATTGATTAAGATGGTTAATCTTCATAATGAGGGAAAAGAGCCACAAATACATGTGCTGCCAAACATTACCCTTCTTTGAATTAACTATATATTTCATTTTTATATTAAACTCGATGTGAGAGACTGTTCTCAATTTCCCCCGTTTTGCTATCATTTGAAGATGATAACATTTCTGATGAAAAATCAATTATTAAATTGTCAATTTTTGTTAGTTAAAATTACACAATTATTTTTTAAAAGGTCACTGCTTTAAAATATTGTTTATGACTTACAATGATCATAAAGTAACAAAATAAAGTATGTCGATACATAGCAGTGCACACAAGTATATAAATAGTGAAATAAGGACCTTGTAGCTACAAATACGGTAGATTACCCATTTAAATAAGTGGGCAAATCATTTCACAGCATGGATCATTGCATTAGACACTCAATCTACGCGCCGCGTCGACCACGCTCCGGCTTCTCTCCTCGCCCCAAAGCTGGCTTCTGCCCGCTACTTGCACTTTCGCAGTTTTCGCGGGCAGACGGCTGGCTCCTAAGTGCAGAATGCCCGCGGAAGCAGCCGTTGTGCAGGTCTGCTCTACGTTCAGTCTTACTTTCAGTTTTCGTTTTGTTTGTCCAAAACAAGCATGAGGGCACCATATTCACCCTTTAAACAACACCTTGATTATCTTCTTTTTGTTTCTATCCAACTATTATTACTTCAGTAACGAATTGGATGTTTTCGTTATTTTCATAATCGAATAATCGAATTTCTATTTTCCATTTCAACTTTCATTACTTTTTCAGGATCGTAAGTTTTGTTATTCACATTATTATTTGGCCCATAAAAATAATGAAAATGAATGACTCCTTTCTCGTGTGATATATTTGATTATGAATATCCAATTAACTCCTTTTCAACGAATACAACGTCTCTTGAGTCATGTTATTTTTCTCCATATCAATATTGTATTATTTTCGATAGCTGAAATATTCTATTAAATTCATTCTTTATTATTTCTTCATCTAATTTAGATCTCTTTATTTTTGAAATTGCGTAATAGTAGTTTATGGAATTAGATTATAATGTTAAGCTTCTTTGCAAGAGTGCATGTCTTGAAAACGAGCGACATTAGAATCGAGTTTTCAAATTTGTACGAATTTAATAAAGCAACATTAGAAATGAAATGCATATGCTATTTTTTGTATGACAGCAATATAAATGTCTACGAGAATCACACTTAATTTTGTGATACAACTTTCCTGTGATGTCTAGGGTACTTGACTCCGTGCGAGAAAAAGGTGGTCCGCTGTTCCGTTTACCTCTACCTCCTTCCAATTCTCTCGCTGCGATTGGTTGAATGTGTGACGACGCAATCATTCGTGCAGTAAAATCTAATACGTCATCATTTGTGCAGCAAAACGCCCGATTATGAACGACTTTTTGCAACAGAAAAGGTCGTTTATAATGCTGGAATACAAAAAAGGTTTTACAACCCAATATTTTTAAGTAATATCGCTTTAACTCCAGACCAAGTTTCTAATGAGATTTTATTTCTTTCATATGTTGGGGTAACATTGGTAGTCTCTTGATTAAGTAACAAAGGTTTTACAACCAAATATTTTTAAGTATTTATTTATTTATTTGTCAAAAAACAGTAAAAACTGTATATGACGTGTGGGGAAAGAGATTTATCTGCGCACACTTTCTTGAGGGCCAGAATTAACGAAAATAATGTAATCGGTAATATCGGTTTAACTCCAGACCAAGTTTCTATTGAGACTTTATTTCTTTCACTTGTTGGGGTTACATTGGTAGCGTGAGTAGCTTTTTGAGCAGCTGGCGCTTAAAACTTTAGTAGTAACTTGGAATATATTTATAGAAATCTTGTGACATCGAAAATTATTGTATTTGCTCTCTCAGCTACGCCATATTTCAGGTGAATAGGCCGTAGTTCCTTCGGGTTTAATCCCTTTGTTTTTATAAATTTCAAACAAGGATTCACTCTCCTCCGTTGTCTGATCTAATATATTTGATCTGACAGTTTCATTTTCTTCTCTGTTTATAAATTCAATTAGTTTACTTGTGCATTCATGTTTGCATTTTACAAAATCAATATAATACCTTTTACTGCAATCGTTCATTTTTATCAATATACATTTATTTTCTCCTAAAGAATTACAGTCCATGCGACCACAGATATCTACATGTAATCTTTCTAATATGAATGTAATAGTTTCATTCGTGATGTTTTTAAAAGGTAATCTAATCAAATTACCTCGTATGCAATTCTGACAGTATTCAGATTCATCTTGAAAGTTTCCCAGGCATCTTACTAAATTTTTCCTTGACATTTTATTAATATAATCTTGATATATTGCCTCAGCCATACGTTAGTCGTCTTCCCTTAAAGTAAAACAAATTTCTCTCTTACTGACCTTATTAGTTGGTTAGTTGTCTTCGTAATAATTCGTTTCCATATTATCTTTCTTTTAGTACAACATTCATACATTCATTTTGAAGGTAAATTTTCACCATTAAAGGATCCCTTTGCCTTTAGAGCATTATAATTTGTGTCGTAAATTTTAATTCCATTCTCATCGAGGACGATCGTTTTGTGTGTCTTAACTAAACTACACACTTATTAATAATTTGAATTGAGATTACAAACTCTAGTCCTTTCTTTACGTTTACCTTGGTAACCGTGTTTCCTCTTGACACACAAAATCCCTTATGTTTCCAACCAAATCCGAACATAATTTTCTTCCGGATTGCGTAGATTATATTTCCACATCGAGTGTCTTTTATCATTTAATGTATCATCTCTGGAAGTTGAATGCGAGGTACTACAACCTGGAAAGAGTAACACTGGAATATTTTCTCCTTTACATAACACTGTCATGTTTCAGCAATCATAGCATGTTCTCTTAAATACTTTTTTGTTGCAGGTTTGTGATTGTTCCATTCATAACTCCTTTTTTGTTAATAAATTTAGTTTTTGAGTAAGTTTCTGAATCTTCACGTTTTTAATTTTCGATTTTTTTCTTATGCCAACAGTTTCTTGGGTAATGCCGAATTTTCCCACAGATTTCAAATAGCACAACACGCAAATTTCTTTGCTTCGTTTGCTTTATAAGACATTATACCCTTGTGGTTATTATGTTTGATTTTTTTCTCGTAGCGAATTACGATATCTCTTAACATTTCAGGTATCTCTTAATAATTCAAAGTCTACATTTGACCCAGTGTGCAGAACTGTAGTTTCTTCTTTAAACCCATCGATGATAAAATGAACTTCTTCTTCTGTTAGCACCTAACTCGATAATCTTGCGTTCTAGAGATCTAGCACTAACTAGGGATCATCAATTAATTCTCTACTCACTAATTCAATTCTTGCAAGCTTCCTTTCCTTCAATCCTTGCAAGTATCGTCAATCTATGTTTATCTGTCCTTCATGACGTTCTTTCAGGGCTTCTCACCAATTCTTTGCTATGTGAATCTCTCTACAAGCCAACGTTTGTTATTTTGACAAAGGTACAATAATTAAACAGAAAACTTAAGCGTTTTTACAGTTCCAGTCTTACCATTCTTTGATACTAAACTCATCATTTTCTATGATTTTCGTCTCTTCCTTTTGAATAATGTCATTGTACAAATGGTTTCATCGGATTAATGCAGTCATTTGAATACTGCCTAAAATGCGGCAATTATTAGGAAGCATCTCAATTTTAGCTAGAGACTAACATCATCTTCAATGCTAAATACAATTTTTGTTTATTAAGGTATTCACGTGGATGTCTTTTAGGTTTGTACTGCAATCACTTATCGGTGTGTAGTCACAACCACGTGAAAATGACTTCGTACCCACGATGTACTACCAGTTGTTAAGAGTAAATCAACGCTTGAGGATAATTTTCAACAAATAACAATTTATTGTAATGTTGAACAAAACATAAAACGTTAATACGGATTTATATAGATTAGTTTCACTATCTGAAGCAATACAATTCGGTCAGTGATCATTCACTTTCGGAATTAGGATGAATAACTAGAAGGTCGCCCTGGAAACTCAAAAAACATTGTTATATTTTTATAACGCATAAAACGAGTAAATTCGCGATTCTATTCGCAAATTTTCGTTGCAAAATTTGGAGCCGCATTCTGAGAAAATTTCGAGTTCAGGGTTTCTGAAAATGCACAATTTTTAGTTCACTTTCACAAAATTATCTTGAGTTTGCGAAATGGTTTATCAAACATCATTTGAAACACTTGTTTTCGGCGCCAATTTTTTTCCTAACCTATTTGCTTGTATGTATCAAAAAACGGTAAAAAAATCTTATGCTGATCCCATTGTCGACGAACACTCGCACCAGTATTTATTATACATTACACTACGTTGTAGAATGCGATAAAATAAAAATAAAGTGTGATTGAAAAAAATTTTAAAGGTTTTCATTTTCTTTCATTATTTCATATTTCTGCTGCATTATCTTTAAGGAGTCATTTCTCATGATTTTTTATTTCTTATCGTATGTTGATTACACTTTTGCTAAGTGTTGGTTATTATTCCATAAACCATTGATGAAAATACTCATACTTCATGTGAAATACGAGGACACTTCATTCCTACATCGGCCACTGCTTTAGCCATTTTACTGTACTTTGGCTCACTTGTTCCTTTGGTGACGTATTTGTGTAACTAAATTACTAATATTTATTTTTACTTCTTCAGTAACAACTAGGAATCAAAATGAAAATATACATTTTTATAATAATGTTTTGTGGACTTCAGGGAACTTTACCGGTAACTTAAATTTGAGAAAAATATGAACATATTTAGTGTTTATCGATAGAGAACCAAAAAAACTACGTACTACATACATGACTTAAAGAATTGTATTTCGAAGTATCCTTTTTGCTGTTGGCTAGACTGGGTAAACAAATTTTAAAAAGCCGTTTAAAGAAATGGCCTGGATTATTCAGAGCCGACCCCACCCCTGCGAGCGGCGCCGTCCTGTCCCTCGGGGGAGACGCGCTCCACACTTATTAACCGGCGCAGAGTGCATCGCGCCGCCCCCCCCCCCTGCAACAAGGCAGACGCCGCTGGCCACGGAGGCGCATCCCGCGGCCCACTTCTCCCAGGCTGTCTATCACCTCCCCACAACGGCAAACGGCATTCTTTTGCCCCTTACTATGAGGATCGATTGCTAAGTGTACAGTGGTCTGCTCAGAATCATATTGATCGACTGCACTTGATCCCCTTCTGCCTGTTTTCAAGAAATATTTGCATGTCCTTTTAGAGCACTGCCAAAGTTGAAAAACCAATTTGTGGAAACAAAACTTGAATCCTCCTATTAGGAGCATCTTCTTAGATAGATGACGTAGCATTCAGAATTCCTAAGATCCTGCCATGTTTACTTGTGTTCAAGGTATTCTCTGGGCTGATGAGAGAACATCTCTTTTCGCTTCTTATGAAAGGAAACTTAACAAAAAATTTACCGCTGCCCAAACACCGAATGAACGAAACGAAATGCTGTCGGGCAATTCCCAATGGTAGAGGCACACGGGTCGATTTAGGTTCTATTGCTTTCTCAACTAAATGTGCTCTGTGTATAATTAGATTTTCAGAAACCTGTATATTCTAAGTAAATTGAATGCTCGGTATTTACCCGTTTTCTTTACGAAAGTTATTTGCGTCTGCGATTTTTAATTGGATAACACCTGCAACAATCAAAACGTTAGGAAAATGTCCATGCGTCCTGTCCTCGTTGATCCTCATTGTTCCAGATACGTCTTACTTAGGGAAACCCTTCTTGATTTTGCCTTTAGCGAATGCAGCTGTCCGTTTGAGAGGTTGACGTATACGCACGGGTCATCGATGTGACCAATAAAAAGACAACATAAGTTCGCTAATGTCAGTAACAATCAATATCTCTTGTGCTCTAGTTTAGCGTTTTACGAGAAAATTGAATAAAAATGTTAGAGAAAAAGAATAAATGCGTATTTCCATAGAACTTTTTCCTCGTCACGTATTCGTGATTTTTTCCTCGTCACGTTTTTGAGCAACGCTGTTTGCAAATACAAATCTGTGCATCTCCTTCTTCACGTATTCCTGCTCCAAACGCAAAACACCATGAAATTTATTAGCTATAACTTATCCAGAGTCATTTAGTGCGAGTAAATCATCTCGTGGGCGAGAGGGGAGCCGAAAGTGCAATACGCAGCGGAAGCTGGAATCAGCCAACTCGCAGAAAACTTGTACTTGGCCCCACTCGGGGGCAGCGGCGGGGAGCTGTTGGCGGCGCCGGAAACAGCGGCGGCGGCGGCGGCGGCCCGGGCCGAGGTGCGTTGCATATTCATTCGGGGCCCGGCCGGCGCGGCGCGAGAGCAGACCGGCGGCGGGCGACCGCCTTGAGACGGGGGCGGGGCGGGGCGGGGCGGGGCGGGGCGGGGCGCGGAGGCGAATCTGCGTGGGCGCCGGGGCGGAAGAGATTAGCAGCGCCGCCCGCCAGCGCCCGGCCGCCCCGTAATAGCCGTTGGGAACCGCCATATGCGTGCGGAAGCAATCCCGCGATACACGGCCGCCTGCTGATAGGCTGCGGACGGGCGGGGGCGGTGACGGGCGGGGGCGAGACGGCGGCGGCCGCGTGTGCATTGGAGGAGGAGGCCGGGAACGGCAATCGTAGAGGAGTCTGTGGGTAGCGGCGAATAAGGCAGCGCAAGCATCAGGGAGGGAGAAGGGAACAAAACTTTACCGCGTTTGCTTGGACACAAGACAGTGGAACTACTACGATCGGTGAAAATGCCGTAGAGGAGTTACTCTCAGAAGGGACCACTTTGACGGGTTTCAAAATGAATGAACGTCTGGTATGGAGATAATATTACAAGAATACTGATGAAGCCACTTACAAACGAGCTAACTGTAAACGAACAAAATGACTGCGTGGACATAATTCGTTGCCAGCAGTGGGCAAACAGAAGCTGTCACAGCGGTCCCTTCTCATGGTGTAGCTGCGGAGAGCGCCGAAGAATTGCAACCGGCGATTGCGCATTTGACGAAAGAGCGCGTCGAGAGAGCGTTCGCCGAAAGCGTTGGAGACGGAGCCTCGAAGACGCTCCGGTGACAACGGAGGGGGGTTGGCGCTGGCGGGGGGAGGGAGAGATGGAGGGGGAGGGGGGCTGTGGGAACGCGCCGTATGCGCGGGGGATGCAATCAGCCGCCGCCTCCGGCGCGGACGCTGCCCCGACGCCTCGCCGCCGCCGACGCCTGGCGACGCCTGGCGACGCGCCGAGGGCGCCGGGCGACCGCCAGGCCTCGCAACAAAGGAGCAGCGCCCAATGGGCAACCCGAACGACGCCCGACGAATGTGTACATCACAAATATCTACATTAGAAGGATTCAAAGCTGCGTGAATTATTAATCTGAATGTGTGTCATTTACAAACTGTTCTAATTAAAAACAATGTATTACATTCTCACAATAATACTCTCCAAGAAAAGGGAGAACGCCTAATTCAACAATGCGTATTAGTTTCCCTTCAAGCATATACATTTTCCAGTTGAGTTAATCTAATAGTAATAAACTTATATTGGAAGGGAAATTGGTATAAATAGTACTCTGGTAAAAATATATTAGTTTCCTGCAGCATTACAATACTTTCTCTATTTTGCTTAAACAGTACGCAAGAAAGAAAAAAATGGAAAGAAGAATATGTACCCACAAAGACCTTGTTTCAATATTCCTAATATAAAAGCATGTCATCTTAAAATTATTACCAAAAACATTTATTTAACAAGGTCCGTTTCAGGATAAATCTTGATGAATTCCGCCAGTGAGTGGGCGCTCTCCACTTTATCGTCTCCAGATCCTCCCCAAGGAGCTTGTTGGGCAGCGCGGCCCCGAGGCAGCAGCCGGCGAGGGGACGACGCGCAGCGCCCCTCGTCTGGATAAATCACAGGGGTCGTCGGTGACCTCATCAAAGCGCCATTTACAGCTCGCCGCAGCCGCAGCGCCTCACGGCTGCCACCTTCCGGCGGCCACGCGCGACAACGCCCTGCCCGCCTCCTCCACAAGGGCTCTCTCTCTCTCTCTCTCTCTCTCTCTCTCGATGGCAGGGAACAGCACAGGAATTGGCTTTTGATATCGAGGACTCCATCACGCCCTGAATCACACATTTGCAGAAAACACAGTAACCCACACACATGTTATTATAATAATACATTCTACCGATTTATCTACCTTTATTACTGCTGATACTACTACTGCCATTGCTTCTACTACTATTACTATCACTACTATTACTACTATTGCTATTATTGCTACTCCTACTGCTTTAAGTATAGCTGCTACTTCTACTACTACTACTACTACTACTACTACTACCAATACCACTGCTGCTATCACTACTAATAGCTAGTACTACTATTACTAGTACTGTGAAAACAACTCCCACAAAGACCAGTAATACTACTACCAACACGAGTACTCCCTCCACCCTCCACCCCCTATCACTAGGGTTACTACTATTACTACCATGACTAGTTACTACTATTTTTGCTACTACTACTACTACTACTACTATTACTACTACTACTATCTTGAAAGTTATCGATTAAATAATATTAGTAAAGCAAAATAAAGCAATCTGTGGAGTACGGTTTTCATCCCAGAGATGGCGCACCAGTCGCTACCGAGTATATACAAAGTAAGTCATGATACAGTTATGTCGTGATTACGATAGTATCTTCTCCATTTATAGCTTACGAGGAATGTGTGCAGAAAGTTTATAATTTTCTAAATGTGTATGTTTATACTGAGTGTTTAATAATAAATGATAATTTAGTCTATCTGTTCATCCTGCAGTCTGAAAATTTGTATCCCTGCAAATAGTGTTAAATTTTGACAGACAGCAGATGAGTAGAGTAATTTCTGATATATATTCTTAAGAGATTATGTTAGTTACATTTTTCCTTTTAACTTATTTTTAGAAAAGGCGTATGAATATTAACTATTCCCGAGCGCATCAAAGTATGCACATAATACACTCCTGCACAATGAAAAAAGCAACCGCGACTTCCGTTGCCCGAGAAAAGGGAAATTTGATATAAACTCTCTCTCTCTCTTTCTCGACACTGCGCAATAATCGATGATACTCTCCATGCAGCTCCTAAGGCGAGCCAACCGTCTGCGTTGGTCCATTGTGCACCCTCCTCTCGCAGCAATGCAGCGGGCAGCTCTCAGCACGGAGGCGATGAAAGCGACGGCGAATGTCACCCTGCGTGACGAAGGGGACGAAGGTTCGTCCTCGGCGTTGTGCATCCACGAGCAACGCGACGTCCCTTCCAGGCACGAATTGCTCAATGGGGACAAATCTGTTTTGTTATGTTGTGCGGGGGCATTAAAAGTTGGCGCGGGCGCAGCAGGGCGGCGAGTTTTTGGGGCTCGCCTGCTCTAAAGGCGACTCGACACATTCGTCACTCGGCGAACAGTGAGCAACCGCTCGCCGAATAGTGTGGATGATTGATAGATTCGTGTTTCCGGGCGCGTCAACTACTTAGGTCATTAGTCCCGTAAGTGAAGTGCTTGTTTTTTCTCGGGAGGTGGCGATGATCTTTTCTCCGCTCGATGGCGAGATCTGGCGCCGACCTACCGCCGGCTAGCGGGGTTTTCCCCTCAACCTGGTATCTCCCACCAGAGGGGCACCGCCCCAGCCGGGACAAAGCTGTAAGCTTCCGACCGGTCCTCCCGGCATGTGTGGTAGTGTAATGCATGTTAGTGTAAGACTGTGTGTAAGAGGAGAGGATAGGACAAGGAAGAGGGAGGAAAGATCGCGCGCGGTCCGTGGCACGTTTGTTAGGGTACTGCTCTGGCATTCGCCTGGTGTTGATCGGAGAAACTACGGAAAACTACCGATCAGAGCAGCCAGCCGCCAGAATTCTCCTCCAGACAGCGATTGAATTCCACCTAGCTGACAAGCTAGTATCGAAAATCCTGCCGCCGTCGGGACTCGAACCTAGGACCTCCCGGTCAGAGGGGTGTGGACGAGTTGATTGCTATTTGCCGAGTGACGAACATTCGGTGCTCGCCCCATCCACCGCGTGTCGTCTTTTGGACACATCAAACAAAGAGAAACATTTGCCAAACACATCAGCTGTTGGGGATTTGTAGCTCGCTGCCCGGCGAAAGCCGAATGTGTGGAGCCGCCTTAAGAAGCAGCAACCGCAACGAACATTTCGAGGCGAGTCATCGGCGAGACGTCGCCTCTAGTATCAGAGAGCTGTGAGCGCTGGGAGGCGGTAGTTGGTAATACAATTCAGGAAGATGATTACGGAAGTGGTAAGAGCTCGATCCTGGAGTGAAGTAGCTGCTGCGTATAATGTAGTGCCTAGCATTGCGTGGTCTGCTGAAGAGTAGTGAGTTGCGTTGTAAATAGGAAAGTAGATTGGGTGCGAGGACTGTGCTGCATATACTGTTTTCTAAGATGTGATTGTTGAACTGGCTTGAAATGGTATAAGTTCATCTGAGTCATTGTAAACGAATACTCAATAAACTGTTATTGTTTACATTGTTGTGGCCATTTATTTAGTATTACTCGTTCACTTTATATTTGCAGACGGCAGAATTAGGAACTAATGTTGTTTTGAAAGTGAAGGCCCGAACACACAACCGAGAATACACGAATGGCCCCGATGTCAATCAGCATCTGACCAATCGGCTGTCTCCGAAGGCAGCACAAGCGCTACGGACACAGCTGACGAATTATGCCTTTCTGACAGTGAGCTGGAGTCGCGCTCTTAAATGATTAAGAGAATATACAATAAAATAGATCACACCACACACTATTCACAACATTCACGTACAATATTTTCATTTCTTCTTTGTCCTTATCTACTGCTTAATGGTTATGTTCTTGCCCCGCCGGGGTTCTGTGTGCTGCTCACCGCCGTCTATATCACATTAAACCTACTGCAGTACCTACTGCAGATGTGCGTTTCTCATTCAGTCGGCGGTGACCTCATGTAAACAGATTGCAGCGCTCCGTCTGCAAATGTAAAGTGAACGAGTAGTACACTTCAGAGATCGTGCTGGTGAGGGTAGTTGACGTTGGGCCGCAGCGCCGCATGAGGGCGTCTTTTGCCCTGTTGGAGTAGCGCTTCGCCTTGGCGTCGCCCCAGGCGTAACAAGACGGGTAAAATGACATTCCCTCAACAACCACCAGACGCGAGCGGTCACTCTATGCTATGGCACTCCCCATCATGATGCCAGGTGTGGTCCCGGTGTGCCGAGGGCGCATACACTGTAGAGACTGGCGCACGCCACATACGCATACTGCCTTCTTCGGCGCCAAGGCAGAGTCACCTCTCATCACTGAAGACCCCAAGACCTCCCGGGCGCTCGCTCGCGACTCTGCTGGAGACGTCAGCTCCTACAGGCGCGCGTGATCGTCGGTGGCCCTGTCTCTCGTAAGCGGTTGCAGATGGTTATCGCTGAGGCCCCCGGATGCAACATTCGCCTTCATTTAGTCTGCAGTCGCAGTGCGGTTCGATACGGATGACACTTCCTATGATGCTACGATGTAGGGGTGCATATCTGCCATGTAGCCGTCCGGATAAAGACTACCGGGCACGTGCATCTTATGCTGACCACCGGCGACAATATTGATGGACTGTGGACACCACTCGCCCCACGTTGCGCAGGAAGACCACATTCGCCTCGCACACATTGTGTCAGTTGGGCAGACGGTGTGCGCCTGCGATAACGAGGTATGCTAATAACGTAAAAACAAACGACGCTCCTTACGGCGCGGAAACTGCCAGCTATTGGCTCTGAAAGTGAAGAACTGCTGGCAAGCTCCAAAAATTTACGACTGATAAGGCCATTCCCGGTTTGTCCGCAACGCGAAAAACAAACAAACAAGATTCACTCAAAAACGGCTCCAAAATGTTCTTAAAACTTTTTGTACCGATGGTGCTAAACACACTGTACAAGATGACATAAGCGTCATTTCGTTGTATTTGTTTGTTTCATTAAAAATTAAGCAAATGTAATTATTTGATCTCCCTCTCTCACTGCATTCAGATTGACTTTACCGATTAAAATGTTTAGGCGCCAGTAGTTGGCAGCTGAGAAGACATGGGGGCAAAATCGAAAAGGAAGGAAACTAAGCACAACGAGGAGAAAGTCTGTGTCATTCGTCAGCAGAACAAGTTTTGATGTATCTTCAACAAACAGCAAAACATTATACGTCATTTGGAGAAAGAAATGTGTGTTGAGTCGTTAAAAACATGTCGCGCGCCCGTGCGAGTGCATGGTACCGTAAAACATTCACATAAGGAGCGCTGTGCTGCTTTTTTCGCAAATGCTCAACGAGGAGACTCAGCTGCCTTAACGACCGCGCTGAATAAATCGAAAAGCCCCGCCCGCCGCCCTCCCCTCCCCCCGCCGTAATTCGGTTGCGCCGCAATCACGCGGGGCGGGCGAGTGGGCGGGCGGCGCGGGGCGGCGCGGGGCGGCGCGGGGCGGCGCGGCGCGGGGCGCTACTTTTCCTCTCCATCAGCCGCGCGCGCGAGTCAATAGAGGAGATGCGAAGTGCACTTGATTACGGCGGCGGCGGCGCGGGGATTAGATTCGGGCGCGGGAAATATGCGCTCGTTGCTACGATTATGCATGCGCGCGCAAGGGCCTCCGCCCACCTGCGCAGGCGCAATCGCGTTTGCATGGAAATCCTCCCCCTCCCCCGCCCCCTCCCCTCGCCACCCCCCGCCGCACCGCCCGCAGGTGCGACGAACGACCAGCCTTCACAAGGGCACGACGAAATATTGATTGGTCGATTAATGCGTCCGGGCCGTTAACAGCTAACGTCCCGTAAGTGTAGTGCATCTTTCCCGCGAGAGGCGGGGAAAATCTTTTGCAATTGGTTGACGAGATACGGCGCCGACCCACCCGTGGGCTAGTGGTGTTTTCCTGTACAAGGTGTCTCCCACCAGCGGGGCACCGCCCCAGGCGACACAAGCCGTAAGCCCCCGACTGGTCTCCCGGTATACATGGTAATTTAATGCATGTAAGTGTAAGTGTGTGTTAGGGGTGAGGATAAGACAAGGAAAGATCACGCGCGGTCCGTGGCCCGTTTGTTACGGTACTACTCCGACATTCGCCTGTTTTTATCGGACAAATCTATCGGAAAACTACCATTCAGAGCAGCCGGCCCTAGCATTCTCCCCAGACAACGAATAATTCATTTTGAAAGGTTCTTGCAAGCAAAACATTTTTGGTTGTTTCAGTGGTTAAAAATGCATGTTCGTGTCGGCCTGGGTAGTCGTGAAGGCTGTAGGGCTGCAGCTGCCTCGCCTCGAAGGGTGGAATCCCGCCAAGGGCATGAATGTTTGTGTGTGTTCATGTTGTCCTTACGTGTCGTGTTCCCCCTATAGTTACCCCAACGTAAAAAATCACAGTAGTTACTACTGGACCTAGTAGTTAAAAACGACCTAAAAATGCATGTATGTCTTTAGTTACCAATAATGTGTCGATAATAAGTTAACTTCATACATTGATATGTATGTTAAGTTAAAGTAGTAGTAAATGTGTAGGATATTGCTATGCAAGTGTACAGGAGTCTCATAATAAATGTTCCCCAGTTCCACAGTAGGTGGAGAGGTCGAAAATGATCATATATTGCACATACACACACAGACACACACTTACAGAGAGGGAAATTGTATTTAACAGTTTTGCGTGTGGCAAAAGCCTCTGATTTTCAAGAAATCCCGTATGCAGAGACATTCAGCATTTCATTGTAATCTACATGACAGCGTCGAAACGTCATCTGCCGAACATCTGTATCTATGAACTTGCCTGAAAAACAGGAGAAATGTCACATAAACAACTACCCCTCTAACGTGATTTTTTTAACTAAACGTTCATCGGTAAAAAGTGATAATTTCCAACCTCTCTACACACCCCAGAAGTCTTTAAAATGTAATTCTGTCCTGTAATTTCCAAAGCACGAAGAAATTGAAAGACAACTATGCAGCTTTCGGCAATGTGACAAGTGCTTAAGGTTTTGTTAAATACCCAGGAATTCGGGAAAATTAAAGAAATAAACAATTTCGATTTTAACTCAGAAATGCGCACATTTGATTGTTAATACGCCTATTCTCATACTTTGAGCACCGTCTGAATCATGTCACTCAAACGTAGTTCCTCACTGTTCAAAACACAGATGACGTCATTCATCTGGAAGTTCGAAGGAAGAGACCGCCGTCCATCAAATATTTGGTGTTCACGTGAGGCGTTCATTAATAAGAGGTTAATTATAATAAAGGCCTTAAACAGTAAAATCGGAAAACAAAAGAATTGAAAAATTTACTGAATTTCTGAAAGGAACAAATTACATGAAATGGAAATTTCATGATAATACATAACACACAGATATCCCTGCTCTTATTCCGTCTTGCAACAATTACTTAAAACGTGTTGGGTGCGATGATTCCAGTAGGCCTTGCCCTCCGACATTGCCTGTTCCCTGGCAGCTTGTGGCAGAGAGGGAGGCGGTTCTTTCCTCAATGCTTGTGGCCGTGGCCTTAGCGACAGAGGCGGTGAGACGACCGCTGTCAGGTCCTCGGTCGGTGAATGGCGCCAGGACGCGAAACATCTCGGCCGAAGGAGCTCTTTGAAGTCAACTCTGGGCGCGCCCGGCAAGGCGCTCGTCGGCACACGGAATCCAATTTATTTTGCGGTCGCCACACTCACTCTTGCCCGTAAAGCGGCCTCGTGGCTGACTTCCTTCATTACTCTCTCTACCAATAACAATACGGTCTACCCTCCTACATCTAGTCCGGGCGGGTGAATAGAAGAAATACTGGCTATGGTGAGAAGTAGTCGGCGGCAGTCAGTGCGCAAGCACTGGCGGACGATAGAGTACGTGGCTGCTTGCTGTTCGGCGTTATTCGGAGTTCTCGGGACGCGGAGCGACAGATAATGTGTTTGAGCCAATGGACCAAACCCTCTGCAAAGAGTCAGACGTCTTTCCGACAGACGAGTGAAGTTACTTGACCATTTTTGGCATTGTCAAATGATCTAAAACATTAAATTACCCATTTAAAGAGTGTGTCATTAATTTTTACAAATAAAAGATTGTATTATATTTCCCGTCGAAAATATTACTAGCAAAAATTCAAAATATCGATTTTTCAGTTAAGACTATCAAAATCCATATTCTTCTTCATCTTCGTTTGAAAAACGATCGCTGGCTTCATTAATTTCCCCTTGAAGAAACTAAATTCGGCAACCCGCAGTACACCTGTGTATCAACATTTCAAATGTTCCCCCTTTCCGTCCGTCATTAGGAAATTCTGTTGCAGCAGCCGCCCAGTTGTATCCTGCGGTCAGCTAACCCTCTCAGAGCTTCTCATTTATCCCCTTCCACTTTTGGCTTAGTAAGGAGAGACAACCCCAAACGGCGCCACGAAAAGGCGACGGGAAACTGAAGACTGTTGTGTCTGCCTTCGACAGTACGCGTGTTCTTCCATCAGTCGAGAGAGAACTTCAGAGGCAGGTGAACGCGAAATGAAATACGTACGTAGAAACCAGTTTAACTGCTTTAAAAATATTTTCTTTGAACGTTCCTTGCTCTTTTTATCTGGCCTGTACAATACAAGAGTAGAACAAAATGGACAACGTTAAAAAGTAATTTATTCATTTTCTTTTGTCTTCTTTCCTGACCGTCCACCAAAGTGAAAGGGTGAAGTTCGAAGCACGGATCTCTCGGCGACCTCTTCAATTCACCACGTCGACGGAACAGAACGGATGCAATCGCGCCTTCCTCTCGTGAAGCGGGATAACATTTAGGAAGCAATGGGCTGTGCCTTTCAGGTTCGTGCCCTAACTTCGTAAGAACAGAAAGTATTGTAATCGAAAACGGAGAATTTTTGGCAGAAAAACTTTTTTTGCCAAACCCTGGTACTGAAAAAGTGATTAATCTTTTTCTAGCACAGTGTATATAGTAAATTACTTTCTCCCACATATTTACACAGATTCCATGTTTTGTGGGTCCTTGATACCGAAAAATCGATTGACGGCAAAACGCCTGTCTGTCCGTCTATGTGTAGTCAACGATAACGCCAATACCATACGGCAAATTTTCTCCAAAATTGATATGCTTCAATCGAATAAAAGGAGCTCAAAGTATGATATTTTCATTTTTGGGGTAATTTCCATGAAGCCATACTTACATTTTCAAAATTTCTTAAAAATGGATCCAAATTTTTTATTAAACTTTGTCCTCCAATAATGTATAAGGGGCTCAAAATAATTACGCAGGTCTCAGTTTCATTGAAATTACGATTTTTCGAAAATTGCATAGTTTCAATTGTTTTAGGCGACATCCTACAACTACAATATTAAAGATAAATTCTCATTCCTTAATAAAATGTTCTTTAAAGACATCTTGAAATAATGTCGTGTAAATTTTTTTCAAAAAAATTACTAATTTTCGCTTCATTTTGCAAGAAATATAGGCAATTTCTAAACAATAATATTCTCAGGAACGGCTCCAAATTTTTTATTTAAATTTTATCCTCATGTGTAGCAAAGAACGGTAAAATAACTTGTGCTTGTGTTATTTCTGGTGAGTTCTCTGTATTTTCGAAAATTGCAAAAAGCTAACTTTCCGTAATTACAAAGATTTTTGTTTTAAATAACAGTTCTAAAATATTAAATCTTTAAAAAATGTCACGTACATTTTTTTAAAACTAGGTAAGCTTTGCATAATTTCTGCTTACAACTTAATGTAAATTATAAAAAAAAAGCATTTTCTCAAAAACGCTGCACAATTTTCTTCACGTCTCATTTTCTCTGAACTCTCTGGATTTTCGAAAAATGCACAAGTTAGACAGAATGTTGGGAATAATGTGCTATTGTAGCACTAGTTTGGATTCGGAGGCATACGTCCTAGGAAACCTTGACCGCGGTAATCTGGAGACGTTTTCTGTCATTTTATTTATTTGTTTGCTTATTTATTTGGATTTAGGGGCCCTTCCACAGCTGTGGTCATTGAGTTTCAGGATCTATTCAGGGAATGTTAGCTGTAGTGCTAATGAGGTGAGTGATGATGACGATAGGATGGAATGAACCTCAGGGAGCGTTCGCGTTGTCTACTCTTAATCCCACAGCGTCGGGAACCCAGACCCGAGCCGTAAGCGGCGTGTGCGCTATAGTTGGGTTTTTATTTCTTGGCGCGTGGGATCTTGTCTTCACGATGGAATATCACACGGAATTTCGCCTCGTTCTCGGTCGTACCGTTAAGAGTCGCATGATTGTCAGCACTGCTCGATACAGTCGCGATCGTGCGACTCCTAGCGGCACTACAGAGAGCGACGCGAAATACCGTGACATATTCCATCGTGAAGACAAGACCCTACGCGCCAAGAAATAAAAACTTAAGTATAGATATTGTGCTAGATTGATTTATTGATGGATTATTTTGTGTTTTTGAGCCCGTCAGCGGCCCAGAAATACGAACGTTAGTCCCGTATTCTGCGAAGTCGCAGTTTCAATAAAATTGAAATTGATTTTTGTGTCAGTTTGTTTACTAGAAAATGTTTGAAAAGCGCCATGGCACTACTAGCGAAATAATAACAACTGCATTTATTTTTATTTGTTGGACATCAAACGTTTCAATTTTCCCTCATGTACAAACGAACCATCTGACAAGCAACATTTGAATTCACTGTGGACAGCCTGTCCCTTCAATTACCCACCATTTGTGACGTGGCGAATCTGCCTCTCCGAGCTAACTCCCCCGACCGCCTGCTGTCCTGGTGGCTCACCCTTACTGCGGCTCCTCTTCGACGCTCATTTTTTTCGCATTCAATCTATCACCTTTCTTACCTGCAGTTTACGCAAAATTTCTACACCTCCATTTTTCGGACACAAATCCCACTTCAAGCACCCTGTCCGTCTTGTAATGCCTTTTGTCCAACCAGAACCAACGAGAACAGTTCTTCTCGCCGTCATCAAGTTCAATTGTAACACCCCTTCCCCCCATGTTCATGTTCTTGCACGTTCGCCCACCGTATCGTCCGAATCGCCGTTCCATATCCACCTCTCTCATCTCCGCACGGGTACCAACCTTCCCCGGGATGCCAGCCACAGAAGTGTCTCCCTTTTCGCAGTCTTATTTTGTCCTCGTTCTGCGCCTCGGCGCCGGCGCTGCCTCCAGACGCTGGCAATCTCCGTGGGCGCGTTTTATTAGCGCGCACTTGCGCTGGCGACGCCGCGCGGCGCGGCCAAGTTGCCGTTCGCCGAGATGGGGGCCATAAACGGCGGAGCGCCGCGCCGCGCCGCGCAGCGCAGCGCGAGGCGAGCACAGGGCGGGGCGGGAATGGGACGGGGCGGGCCGAGGTGTGGCGGGGATGGGCGGGGCGGGGCAGGGCTGGGCGGGGCGGGGCAGGGCTGGGCGGGGCTGGGCGGGACGGGCGGGGCGGGGTGGTGCGCGTCGGGGTGGGGCGGGGCTGGGCCGGGCTCGGCGAGGCGTCGCGGGGCGGGGAGGGGGGGCTGGGCTGGGCGGGGCGAGGGAGCGGGGCAGGGCAGAGCGAGGCAGGGCGGGGCAGGGCTAGGCAGGGCGAGGCGCGGCGGAGCGGGGCGAGGCGGGGCGGGGCGGAGCGGGGCGAGGCGGGGCGGGGCGGAGCGGGACGAGGCGGGGCGGGGCTGGGCAGGGCGGGGCTGGGCAGGGCGGGGCGGGGCAGGGCGGGCGGGGGCGGGGGCGAGGAGGCGGGAGGCGGCCGGGAGAAGAATATGGGTGGGCGGATCCGCAGATGACGGAGCATAAACGCGCACCTCCCCGCGGCGCGCGAGCGTCTGCTGCGCATCTGAGGCGCCGCCGCCTCGTCCCCGCCCCCGCCCCCGCCCCTTCCTCGTCAACAGCTTCCATCGTTGCGGAGGCGAAATCTCCCCTCTCGCCCCCCCACCGGCGCGCCTTTTCTTCGCTTTGGGAGATTCTAATCCGATCCGGACTAACACATTTCCCTTGTTCTGCGTCCTCCCGCGCAATTCAGCTTCATTGGGGCTCCAAATGTTTATTTTCTACGCAGAATTTTATTTTATATAGTATCATCTTTCTCTTATTCGGATACCAGATTTTTGTTTTGTTTTTTCTGCGTTGTCAGGTATTCATTGATATTTCGTGTTACGCTTAAAGACCGATATTTATTTCTTCCTTTTATCTAATTATACATTTCTGTATCCACTTTTATGAGTTTCTACTACCTTTCGAACTCGAATACTTATAGTTTTATTGTATGCCAAATAACTGACGTCTTGTGTGTTTTTTGTTGTTATTTAAGGTCGCATCAACATCTACGTCATTAGCGACCACTATTGGGTTTAACCTTATGGTAACTGTGAAGATGACATGAAATGGTGATGACAGGCGATAAAAGGACGAACACAAATACAACCATCCCCGAGGCGGGACTCCAACCCACGATCCTTCGGTCCGAGATCGCTACGGCACTACTGCTTCAGCGCCCTCAGCCACCGGAAATCGACCGCCTTGTCTTCGTTTTTGCATACTTGCAGTTTTCTCTGCTGCTTTCCTTCTCCATTCGGACTTTAGTTTCAGACATTACTTTTCATTGAAATAACTTACGAGAGGTTGTTTTTGAACACTGTTTGTAACTGAAAATACAGAAGAAGATTTCTGAAAATCAAGAAGAAATGATGTCAGTCCGGAAAAATGAGGGGAGAGATAAATGTGAAATTCTGGGGAATTTTTAATAGATCGATGGTGAAAGAATCAATCAGTATTTCAATACTCATAAATAGGGCCCGGATAATTATGAACTAAAAATTAGGAAAATATGTACATATATATGTATTAAAATGTATAGAAATATGTACTAAAAAGGAAGAAATATGTAACACTTTAATTATTATATCAGTTCGTTTTAATAAAATACTTTTGATTAAATGTTGATCTGTGTAGACTTAATATACTCGTAAAGAACAAAATTAAAACATAATTCTACTCACAATTCTGTTATTTACAATGGTCTCCGTAAAAAATGAGAAACAAATATTTGTTTCAAATACTTAGAAAATAGCTGAATGTGACGTCAGCGACGCTTTAAATTACATTCGGTTGAGTGACTTGTTTTTTTCTTCTTCGTCTTTTTTCGTCTTCCTCGTCTTCATCTTCTTTGTCGTATTCTTCTTCGTCGTCGTTTTCTTCTTCGTCGTCGTTTTCTTCTTCGTCGTCGTTTTCTTCTTCGTCGTCGTTTTCTTCTTCGTCGTCGTTTTCTTCTTCGTCGTCGTTTTCTTCTTCGTCGTCGTTTTCTTCTTCGTCGTCGTTTTCTTCTTCGTCGTCGTTTTCTTCTTCGTCGTCGTTTTCTTCTTCGTCGTCGTTTTCTTCTTCGTCGTCGTTTTCTTCTTCGTCGTCGTTTTCTTCTTCGTCGTCGTTTTCTTCTTCGTCGTCGTTTTCTTCTTCGTCGTCGTTTTCTTCTTCGTCGTCGTTTTCTTCTTCGTCGTCGTTTTCTTCTTCGTCGTCGTTTTCTTCTTCGTCGTCGTTTTCTTCTTCGTCGTCGTTTTCTTCTTCGTCGTCGTTTTCTTCTTCGTCGTCTCCTCCTCCTTCTTCTTCGTCTCCTCCTCCTTCTTCTTCGTCTCCTCCTTTTTCGTCGTCGTCTCCTCCTTTTTCGTCGTCGTCTCCTCCTTTTTCGTCGTCGTCTCCTCCTTTTTCGTCGTCGTCTCCTCCTTTTTCGTCGTCGTCTCCTCCTTTTTCGTCGTCGTCTCCTCCTTTTTCGTCGTCGTCTCCTCCTTTTTCGTCGTCGTCTCCTCCTTTTTCGTCGTCGTCTCCTCCTTTTTCGTCGTCGTCTCCTCCTTTTTCGTCGTCGTCTCCTCTGTTTCCGCCGTCGTCTCCTCTGTTTCCGCCGTCGTCTCCTCCTTTTTTGTCGTCGTCTCCTCCTTCTACGTCGTCTCATTCGTTGTTGTTTTCTTCGTCTCCGTCGTCTTCTTCTTCTTCGTTGTCCTCGTTTCTCAGTCTTTCTCTTCGCCGGTATTGTACTGGAGTTTAATCAACACCACCTACATCTAGTTAGGTGGCGTTGATTTAGTTCCCGGCATACTTACCAAGATCACAGCGCCAAAACACGAAAAAACACGTTTTTGGAAATGTCTTAGAATTTTATAGCCATTTCTGGAAACAAATTATCAGTTCCCCATTAGGACGCCGAGACGCGTCGAATGACACCTGGTTTGTCTCCACTAGTGCACGGGAAGTAGTCTACCCATGAGAGACGGAACGGCTCATCCGCAAGCATGCACAAGAGGAGTTTACTCAAATACTGTATAGGGATGAAATTTTTCCTATTGTCTGTTCGAAGGCCTTGTACCGACCAAGTATTCTACATCGCATGAAGTTACTAGTGTATATTCAAACTTTGTCCCAACATGTCACTGTTCAATGCTATTCACGGATTAGGGGATAAAAACAATGCTGGTTGATATTTAATCAATTGACTCTTAGCACAAATTCAGCGTTCTTTAATAATATTCGTACCCAAGACGCTATTGCTTGACTTCTCTGAAAAGATAAACCAAACTTTGCCTATGGCAAATTCCCAGTCTGCGTTACCACAAGGTTTAAGCCAATCGCCGTGAATTATTTTCTGTCCTTTTCTTATCCAAAAGCTGTAGTGCCACATCATGATTTTACTTTAGATTTTCACCTCACAGAGATACTTTACAAACAAGGGTTTAGGCTTCAGTGCAACAAACGGGGAAAGAAAACTGTCAATGGCACTTTCTGAGCTGCGTTGGTGCGTGTAATTTTTGGCGAAGGGTATTAAGGTCAAGAGAGACCTCTGAAAAATACGTTGTGGACGCGAGTTATCGCTTGTTAAACGTACCATTTTCATACACAAAATTTATTTCTGAGTAGTATTTTGTTCTCTGCTTTACTCGCGCTGAAATCTACACACTGGAAGCTTTGGAGTGCAACACCTTGCCCTTTTGTAGGATTTTGCGTGCTGCAATATCAACATTTTTACGCAATGCAATAGCGCCAATTTGGAGAGGAGGCTGCCGAAAAATTGTTTGACAATGCTGAATTGTTTGTCTTGGTTATTCCTTATCAAAAACATGTAGGATAAATGAAGAATTATACAAAAAGAATGCAGAAAAACGAAAGTATTAAGAAATATTTAAAAATATGTACTTTTGTGAAAAATATGTAAATATATGTACTTTCGGGTAAAATATGTAAATATATGTACTAAAAAGTCATCGGTTTTAGGCACTAATCGACATGAAACGTAAATATATTGTGGTTTGGACATGATAGAGTTAACATACGGAAATATGTAATTACATAATTATCCGGGCCCTACTCATAAATAAATCTGAAGTGTCCGTCTGTCATTCTCGACTTTTCAGCTTAGTTTTTGTTTTACAGTTATTTTTCCAACGGTTACGAATACATGATTCTTTTTGTTCATTTACTCCTACTATCTTTGTACGTTTCGTGCTCATGTTCGTATTCCTTATAATGTTTTCTTTTTTGATGTTCAGTTGTAATCCCCACTGCATATAGGCTTCTTTGTGGAGGAGCCGATCAGCCCCCACTCTCCCGCCTAAGAAACAGACTCCCATTTCATATTTTTCTTCAATATCTCTCTGATATTAGATAAGGCAAGAACATTTCTAGCAATTACCTGTCCGTACCGTCGTATTTCCTTTTAATCCTGTCATTTCTCTAACATAATTCCCTCGCAATAACCCTGGCTTAAGGTACAATACAGAAACTCACTATCAGGGAGGTAACAAGAAGTTACCCCCTTCACACTTTTCTGATACAAAGTTGCTCGGTCAATCAACTGAAGAGCCTCACGGCTGAGCGTTGTACTGTCTGTAAATGTAAAATACAATTTAAAAAAAACACCGTACGAGCGGGCAGTGCTGGCGGAACGGGAGGGACGAAAGAAGCAGAAGAACAGCAAGAGACGGAGGGAGCAGAAGAAGCAAATACGACAAAAGCGGAAGAAACGAAAAATGGAGGGAAGAGCCGCGCTGCGAATGGATTTGTTCCGCATCAGACCTTCCAACTGTTGGGTGCCATGTTGTGGTCTTCATGTTTATAACGTATTCAACATGAAACGAAAGTTAGCCTTGATGAATGAACAATACAGTTTCGAAACGTCCACAAACTAATACAGCTAATTTTTCGACCAACCACTCATTAACATTTCCCACGAGTTAAACTGTGGCCATGAATTGAACAAGAGTGAATAAGTGCTGAATGACGAAGCTTCAAAAGGATACCCAAAGAAACGACGTCACAGAACGAAGTTTATTTTCATGAGCTTCTCTTCTCAGTATTAAAAAAATATTGGAACTCCATTTTCACTATTGTTTGCGAAAGACTAGACGAGAGGAATAAGGCACCTTCTTTGGCAAACTAACGCAACTCGATAACGAGTAAATTGAAAAACATTTTCCTTTTTCGTTTTGTTTTCGTAAGTCCCAGATCCATGAATAGAAAGAAATTGGGTAATATGGTTTTCACAGTTGCTTTCGAGAGTTCTGGTAACAACTTATCTTTTCAATACATTTCTTTTCAACGAAAAAAACTGTGTTGTACGTTCATGTGTTTTGGACAAGCGACGCACACAATTTTAATACTGTCTCAAAACGTAGTTCACAAGACATAAAGAGTTGTCAGTCATCTCAGGAATCTTAGACAGCTGAAGTTATATTGTGTGGTACAAGGAACTCTGGGTTCGAATACCGCACAAGACATGAGAGATATGCGTTCGAAATGAAATGAAACTGTAATGGTATGCTCCTTCACGAAATATTTTCTTAATACTTCCACAACCCGTTTGGGATAAGACATTAACCGGCCTCTTATCACAATATCCAATTGCAGAATGTATAAATATAATATGTACACTGTACAAATATAAATCAATACACAAGAATTTGCAAATGAGCTTTAGAATATTTCATTAATAAAGACACTCTTCTTTTCCCCCGTACTAAAATTGGCATTACTGGTAAGACAATCGCAAGAAAACTTTTATGAATCAAATATCTTGAGTCTCATTCAAAGATTATTCAGTTAAATAGAAGAAATCAATCTGGGATAAACGAAAAAATCTTGAATGAGTTGATTTGTTTACATAATGTTCTTAAATCTTTAAGACCAAAAGGAGTAGAGTAAAAATGTTACTAGAAAATGGATGTTGTAATACATACAGTTCTCTTATAAGTCTTTGAACATTATTACTATTATTAATAGGAATATTAAAGTATAATAACGTCATTTAACATAAGATAATCTTTAATTATTGGAAATTAAAACCCCTCAAAACTAGTAATTTATGCAATTAGTTTATAGTGTTACGCTTTATTGCATGAGTATATGTTTTGAAAACAAGCGACGCAAGGAGCGAGTTTTCAAATTTGTACGAATGCAATAAAGCAACATTATAAACGAGTTGCATACGCTATTTTTCTGTATGACAGCATTATAAATTTATAAGAGGATGAAACTTGATTTTGCCAAACAACTTTCCTGTGATGTCTCGGGTATTTGACATCTGTGCGAGAAAACTGTGGTCGTCTGTTCTGTTTACCTCTACCTCCCCCTACTTCTCTCGCTGTGATTGGCTGAATGTGTGATGACGCAATCATTCGAGCCGTAAAATCCAATACGTCATCATTTGTGCCGTAAAACGCCCGATTATGAACGATTTCTTGCAACAGAAAAGGTCGTTTATAAAGCTGGAATACAAAACAATATTTTAAAAAACGAATGTAACAAAAAAAACTGAGACTACTGGCATAGTTGCGGCGTAACGGAATGCGCGAAAGGTGCCCTGTAGTGGGTGCGTGGGGCGACGCCTTGTTTGGCGGGGCCGGGCGTTGCGTCGGCTGGGCGCTGCTGCTGCTGCCGTGGGCGGGGGCGGAGGCGCTGACGACGCAGCGGGGAGGCGGCGCGAGGCGAGGCGAGGCGCGGGCGCTTGCGATGCGGAGCACGCCCCGGGCGGCGACGCGGGGCGGGGCGGGGCGGGGCGGGGAGGGGCGGGGTGCCCGGGGCGCGTCGCTAATCGCGTCGGCTCCCACTCAATCAAGGCGTGGCGGGCGGGGCGGAGAGAGGCCTGGAGAGGCGCCGGCCAGCGGGTACGCGCGAGGCAGCAGAGGAGCGCCAGGAGGAATTCAAGATGGAGGAGGCACAAAAAGGAGAAAGTCAGATGGACAACACTGGCCAACAAAATCATTGTTGCTATCAGCAATTGTTAGTACCTGCAATGTTCTTTTTTTTTAGAAGAGCTTTACTTTTTTATTTTTTTTACTTACTACCCCTACGTTGTCAGAGAATTTATAAAGATGATGGTAAACACACAAAGTTTGATCCTCATGTTACTCCCAGATCATTAAATGCTGGCAACATATTACTACGAGTCTTTGATAATAATATGTTTTTCTATCC
>JAHLJT010009750.1:0-33136 GCA_031308135.1 Acheta domesticus
GTATATGTAGAATGTGGATGTGGGTGGTAGATTAGCGTGGGTGTCTCACGAATGGTTTTTTTATTTTCCTTGCTTTGCTCCTCTCACTATTTGCTTTATATGAAGTCGATGGGCGTCCTAGGTTTGAAGAATCTTCGGGATCTTGTAATGTAGGAATTTCAAATGGCAAAATAAATCTTTCATTAAACCAAGCTGATTTTTCTTTTAAAATCTTATCACTTTTTCTATTTCACTTGTCCTAACTGGCAAACGCTTTATTACAAACTTAATGGTTTGCCGTTGTCTTGGAAATAGCTAATTTGATGTTTTTACGGTTTCAGTAAATTGACACAGACGACAAATTGCGGTATTTTCCCGTTGCAACGACTGGGAATTTCCAACAGCAATTCACATACTTCATTTTTTAGCATTTTGTAGAAATTTGTCTAACAAGAAAAACAATTCTTTTGTAATACAAATCGTTCTGTAAGTCTGAAAAATGTTATTTACTTTTTAAGGTACGCCAGGAAGTGACTTCTGCGAGAAAGACGCAATGCACAGTACAGTGTGCAAGCAGTGCAAGCTACGCAGAGAAAAGTTCAAACGCATGTATCTCACAAAACGCTGTAATGTGCTGTAAACTGTTAACACGTCATTTTCCTCACACTTTCGTTTTCTTATAACAATTTGTCTGAAAGCGGAATTAATCGAAAGTAACAACTAAAAGCCTAGAAGAAAATTACGATATCTCTATTGTACGATCCAAATGCGTTAATTTATCTTTATAACAATAACTTAAAAATTTATTAACAAAAATGGAAATAGTCTATACTAGAAAATAAGAAAACCTTCCTCTACAAACTGAAATATTGAGAAGATTGATATCTCGCAAAATCGCTGAGTACTGATTGTACTACCAACATGGGCTTTCTGTATCACATTCGTCACGACAGAAATCAGAAGCAAAGTGAACGGTGCTTTGAATTTGTGTTTATGTTTATGTAAGGGGTAGACATTAGTCTCACGATAGGCGAAATCTGAGCGCCAGGGATGTAATTTTAGTTTTGGGACTTTTGACCAGCTTTGAGGCATTTGTGGCCCACGGTGCGCCGTGTCGACGCGGCGGCGCCGGCGGCGGTGGCGGCGGCGGCGGCGGCCGCTCCGCAAGGCCGAGTCAAGGCTGGCCGAGCACCTGTCGCCAGCCGGCGCGTCGCCTACCCGCCCGCCCGCCAACTGCCTCTCAGCGGGCGGGCTCCGTTGCTAGTGATGACAAATATTACCCAACATCGATACATCGATATTTCGATACATCGTATCGAATACTATACGTCAAAATATTACTGGGTGCTTCAACAATGTATACAAATGTATAATTAACACTCAAATAAATGCACACAACTGTTGCAGTCATTTTCAAAGTATATTTAAAGTTCAGGTGATTTAAAGGCGGGGAAAATGGTTTTTATTTTTTTAACTGTGGCCCTACCCAGAAATTGAAAAAATCTGAAAAAAAATCCACAATTTGTGTTTTAGGAGGACCTTTTGAGATTTTTTTCGAGCCTGTTCCAGTCTTCTAAGACAATAAAAAATACTTTTGGTTATTTTCTTCAAAAAAAAAATTGAATTTGGGCTTGAGAAAATATAAAAAAAAGGGTTTTCTGATAGGTATATTGATTTTATCATGTGTTTCAGTCAGATAAAATAGTGTTAAGTTGTCGATAAAAATTGGAATCAAAAAAATAAGTTTTTGGCTGGAAAGGGGTGTGGGTGGTGGTACTGGGCTTAAAGACCTTCCAAAATAATTATTTTTATGTTAGAGTTGTAGTGTAACTACTCGTATGTCATTTGGTTGAGGGAAACTTTTTACCATCTTATCTGGGAGAACCCTTTGAATAACGTGTTCATGTTTTGGCCAGTTTTTCGGGATCTTGCCCTAATGTGTGTCGTCTCGGTTAAGGCCAGTGGCCATTATTTTGATAGGTTCTGAAAGGGTTGGCCATCGCTCCGTCAAGTGCAGTAGGGGCGAGTGGTGTTACTTAGGAGGATGGTATAAGGGAATTGCATAAACTATTTCAAATAAAACACACGATAAATTAGATTACACATGTCGCCCTCCGATGGGTTAGGAGAGAAAGATCTCTATTTTTCCACTGGCCTCGCCCACAACGCGTTGATCTGCTTCAAAATGAATCCAAGAAATGGTAGTTTAAGGGGAAAAGTTCTCCCCTGTTGCCTTACAGGTGCATTAAAAATAGTTTCCGTTTCTTCCTGCAGGGGCACTGAGCTGGTGATTAACACTCGAGAGGAGAGAGGACGAAAGGCTGATAATCCTTCTCGGACTGCGATCGATAGGTTTTTCACGTAGATTAGAATCAGTGTAGTGTTAAACTCAATCATTATACATTTTTGCATAGCTATGGGCTTACATTTTGTACATTTTCCTTCAAACGTCAAAGAAAACATTCTACTTGGCAAGTACATCTAGAAGCCGAAAATAAATGCAGCGGACGTTTCTACCTTTCCTCCCAAAGAAATCGCCACGGGCAAAATGTACTCTCCGATAGTCAGATGAGCTGGATGCTGATCAGTCTGGAAGTGACAGTTTTATGAATTTATTACAGTTCGGGATAATTTTCCCTTGGGTGGTTTAATTTGATGCGATCAAACTAAACCTAGAATTGTATGAATTGATACTTGATTGATAGTCATACTAAAATAGTACTGTTTTAATTGATAAAAAGCGTATTGAAAACCATGAGATAATATTAAAATGATTTTTTGGCAGAGAAAATAAATATGAGACCATGGACGTCAGAGACATACACTTTCGATTAAACTCGCAAAAAAAAACCAACTTTTCAAAGTATAGTAGGCATACTTTTAAACATTTTGAATTGAATATTTGTAGTGCACTTTTCTTAAATTCTAGAATGTTTATCAGTTTTTTGTGCTAACATTTTCTAGCTGGCGAAATAACAAAATAATGAGAACAAACGTTGTGTATATTTCGCGAGTGCTCATTGTTGCCTGAGATATGACTATTCTGGGGAAACACATTCTATGCCTCCTAGAAATTTAAATGGCAGAAAAGATTTGAACGAATAATTTGCAAATCCCACCCATATGGTTCTTGTCTTGCCCTTTGATTTACGAATCAGTGGTTTTCGTCATAAATGACTGATTTATGGGTGGAAACATATTTTCAATATAGATATCTTTAACAATATAATTTAACAATATAATAAATTTCAAGTTGAAAACTTCAAAAAATTCACTTACAAAAATTATTTTACAATACTTGTATGATATTACTCTACATAACATTAAACGATTAAAATCGATACGAAAGTTCAAGTACCAAGAAAGCAATAAAAAATTCTATTGCAAAACTCTTTCTACAATTAGAGACCATACTGAGAATAGAAAAGTAAACAAATATTGATTTCAACAATAATATTTAATGTATTAGTTGTCATTTAGACTGCAATCTTAAAATACTAAATATACCTGTAAAAACTGTACCTCAGCTCATGGCTTAATGACCTCCATCTCGATCAGTATTTTCGTCCAGTTACCCTAATCCTTTGAGCAAATGCTGAGGTCGTCACTTGTTTTGCTTCTGGTCATAAATGTAGCTTCACTCTCTATGCACATTTTCTTGAGCTCTTTGGTGAATGTAGTTATTTAAAACTCCATTTTTTTGGCAATGAATCGTTTCCGTCATGAAGAGCATGATGAGTGATATTGACCAAAATCTATTTCTTACATGTCTTTGCAAATAGTATTTATTACACGGGTGCGAATATTTTCATACCAATTCTTGCCAAACTCAGGAACTGGATACATGGAGGATCAACGATAAGCAATGTCATAGAGGCAGTTTCTGTGTACAATTTTTCGGTAATTTTTTTAAAAGAAAATTAACATTTGAAAAGCCTCTTCTCTGAGTGGCATTAAAATAATTTTATTTAAGAGTTCTATTATTTTATTTTCTTATTCAATGGAAAGTTATTTTTTCATTTAAGGAAATATTAAATGACATATGATGATATTAAATGATAAATTATGCAAATTTTCTTTTAACTTTAATGTTTAAAACTCAATAATGGTGGTCCTTAGCCTTTTGCTTATGAAATGATATTTTCTTTAACGTTTAATGGAAATGGCCAATCCTATTAGTACTGCAGTGTCAAACGTGAGTGGCAAGTCATTTCTGTTTTTGGTTTCCATATCTAAACGGAGCGAAAATGTGATTTCACTCTCAAAGATAGTTTGAAATTGCTGCAGAATTTTATGGAGTTTTAGATCGGTCCTTTGCTCCCAAATATACAACTCAAACAACCGTAACTTATGTTATATCTCTGATCTCTCCTTGGTATACCCGAAACCATTCTGCGGAACACATTGTGATCGTAAAGCAGAAGACCAAACGTATAAAATAGAAGAGAACAAGAGATTTATGGAACTAACCTACACGAACATTTCTAAGTGCAAACACGGTATCCCTGCCCAATATATGTTTTGATTGTTCAGAAAAAAATGTTCCAAAAATGTTGCACGTAAACATTTTATTTGCATCATTGAAAGAATAAGTCACACAATTACTTAAATGCATTAGATTAAATTTCTGTAGTACATACAGATCTGTACAATATCATGAATGTTATCGTTCTTCTTCATTAGCAAGTCTTTATTATATAAATTGCAATTACAGTTTAAGAAAAAAAGTGTGGCCATGTTAATCAGCTTTTTCAGTTTGTAGTAACTAAGCATGTTAAATGAACCTTTTTGGTCACTAGTTACATGAATAGGTAATTCATAGTAAATTGAACAACAAAATATAAATTCGAACGAAGTGCGAAATCTCAAACTGATTTAAATTGGAATGATGTTGCAAGTAACAAGGTGTCAACAATAGGCAAAAGGTTTTGTAAAATCCGCCGCAATAATTGCCCATTGAATGAATAATAAATCCTATTGGATTGGTAGTTTGATTAATTAATTGAATGATGTTTCCGGGCACATCTATGTGTTTATTGGTCCCGTTAGTGTAGTGAATGTTTGATCCCGCGAGGTGGCCGTGATTCCTAAGCCGCTGGCAGGTGAATCCGGCGTCGTCATACAAGTCGACTTTTGGGAGATTCCCCCCCCCCCAGATGTTTTTCCCAGCTGGCCACCGTCCCTGCTGAGACAATTTCTAAGCTCCTGACTGGTCTCCCGACATGTATTAAAACAGTACGTGTAAGCGTGTGTGTGTGTGTGTGTGTGTGTATGTATAACAGGAGACGATAGAACAAAGAAAAGAGCGGAAAGATCGCAAGCGGTCCGTGGTCCCGTGGCCCTTTGTTAGGGTAGGGCAGTGCTCCGGCATTCGCCTGGTATTGGTTGGAGAAATCGCGGAAAACCATCAGAGCAGCTGGCTGCAAGAATTTTCCTCCAGACTCTTCCTTTGGTGGCCAGCGCAAACAAACCGCGGAGGTCTGGGAAGCGTGGACCCCAGTACGAGCGGGTCGCTTCCGCGTGGAGATCGCCTGCGATTAATTTCCTCCTATGAGGCGGCGGCGGCGGCGGGCAAAGCAAAGAGAGGTCGTGCCCCGCGACGCCGCCGGCGCCTCCAGATTCCTCCCGTGCGTCTCAACGGACTCATTGAGCTGCCGCCGCCGCCGCCGCCGCCAGCTGACGCCATCGCGACCGCAAGCGACGGCGCCACTGACGCAACGAGCGCCGCTTGCCGCGCCCCTCCCGACCCCGCCACCCGCCACCCCCGCCGTCCACGCGGCCCAGCTGCCGCCGCCGCCGCCGCCGCCGTTTCCTCTGTTCTCGTCGTCTCCGATGCGTCCGAAGCCCTGGCTAGCAGCCTTTCCTGCCGCACACATCCGCATCTTACACAACCGCAGAATGCCTCTGCAGTTTACTTAGTATGCAGTGTGGAACTCTGTCAAAGCAAATTCGGGTATTTTATTTGTCCTCGTTTCTCATTCTATCAAGAAAAACTACTTCGAGACGTTCCGATTTATTGATAACTTTTCGCGCCGAAAAGCGACAAGTAAATTAATTTTGGAGGGCGAAATCCTACAGTGGTGCTATATTCTGGATACAGACGTATACGTTCGTAAACTCATTTTGCACGAGTCAAAAAACAAAGTTGAAAAAGGTGGTGAGCATATTTCACTGCTAAGATACAAAATAGATTGGTTAAAACATTAAAAAACCGGTAAGGGTTTGCCGACTAAAACCTGACGTTGGGTGGAGATTACGTAAACACTTGCTCTGGATGGGCCAATTATCACGTGAAGGCAATAGTAATACAATTACCACTGAACCAATTGAAACAATCCTTCAGTTACGTGAAGTAATACAGCCTGTACATTATTTCGAAATAATTTGACGTTCTTTTCTCTTTAAAATGGTTGAAGTCATCGAACATTTTACGTCATGGTAAAGGTCGTAAGCGTTTTTGAATTTTGTAAATAATTTTTTTAATTTATGTAAAAAATATTTGTTGCAACGCATGTGCTACAACTGGACTACGAAAGCATCTGCGTAAGTGAGCTAACAATCCTCATTCAAAGTATTTACGCTGCTTCTTTACATATCTTGCCAGCGCTCAACAACCTTGCAGTTTGGACAGGTATTTTTTGAGTAGGTGTGAGCTTCTTCAAATACCAGTCTAATCCGTCTATTACAAAAATTGTAAAATAGAATCCTTAGTTTAGTAACAAATTCTCCATGATGTACCCAACTACTTTAGTACAAACACTTCTTGGAATAAATTCAGTTATCACACAAATTACCGCAGTAATATATTTCTCACGTTTTCCCTCTGAAGAAATAGCTTCTCAATTACAAAAAATCTTACACCTCTTTCTGGTGTCCAGTTAAACACACACACACGAAAAAAATAATTTAATTGGAATGAACTAAATAGCTGGTACTTCTAAATAATATTGTAGTCACAAAATGTCGATGCCCTTACATTTTCTGCCTTTCCCGCATATGTTTGCATCTCTACCAACTTACGGTTCAAATTGAAGAGCTCCTCATCCTGCTTCCGCAATTTCACCATCTTCTTTGAATAATACGCTTCTCTCATCTCCTCGGTGACTCTTGAGCCTTGCAACTTCTTAGGCCTCGTCACACATCCTGTTATTCTGATCCCTGGCTGCGCCACATCCGTTAATTCAGATAAGCTGTTAGATGTTACTCTGAAAAATTCCAAATGTACACAAGATATATGTCACAATTATTCCATTAATTTCCGGTTCTATGTATTCCCACAGCTCTACTACTATTATCGCTAAATATACAGGGCGTAACAAAAATAGAGAAAGTTCAAAGTCCGAAAATACTACTTAATTACAAGGTTATCTGAACTTTTATTAATCCGACTTTTGAAATATTTTATTAATGTCAGGGACTGGCGATTGCTGAACTAAAATGTTAGACTTTAGTTACAATCATTATATAAATAAAAATGATGTTGCTAATAATTTTGATATTAATGCCCGTTTAACCCACAAGCCACTTCCTCATGAATTACTTAATCGTAGTTTATAAGATCTTGAGAATAGCGTTATCTTGTGATTATCAAGGTAGCCATTGTTGTAAAATTTTGTAAGAAGCTTATTATCTGTTGTTTTAAATTTGCTGTAAACACACAAACGAACAGCATGTTTGGTGGATGGTACTGCTTTAAAAGCGCGTCTCTTTTGCCAGGAACCAGAAACAATACCCAGATTGCCAGACCAAGATACTTAAAAATTGCATATGTGAATTTCACTCCTCCTTAAACAGCACTGGGGGTGGTAAGTATTTGATAAGTTGTGCATGATAAACTTGCCCACACAAGCCTGTAAGACAGTACTTATTATAGTTTACGTCTTTTCCGAAGTGTTTGGCAGTCAATGCGCAAACGAGCAGAGACCTGTATTCAGGCAGGTAGAGGTCGCTTTCGGTATTTCACGAGATAAATGAATAGAGAACTCAAAATAAATAAGTAATAAAACATTCCGTACACATTTTGCAATAGATTATCTTTCTTCTTCCTGTTTAAAGAATTCTGTTCTGAAGCTTTTCCTTTGATTTTTGTGACTTTCCAAATTCAAGAATTTCTCTTACGAGAGACAACTCCCAGATTACGAGAGACAACTCTCAGGTTACGAGAGACAATTGCCAAACGTATATTTTCCTTATTTTTTACCGATTGTTATATAATGTATTGATATTGAACGTGAGCCTCAGCATTCTGATAAATTTATTAAATAATTTGTAAAAGAAGAGGTCATAGGAGGTATAGGAATTATCTTTATCTCTTGAACGGCTCCGAATTAATCAGGGCGTGTGGATATTCCGTCTCTGCGCTATCTGGTTAGATCGCTGCGCGCATTTCGGTTCCCGTCCCTATCAGCTGCCATTGTTAACTCCTAGTTGCTATTCATGGCGCTATTCTGAGCGGCGCCAATGACCTCATGTGCGCCATTCCCTCCCTCGTTCATTTGCGCGCCTCGCTTTCACGCCTTCGCGTCCGCCACTCAGCCCCCCCCCCCGCACCAGGCTCTCAACGAGCGCATCGCGGCGCCTCCGCCTGCGGTGTGACCAGCGCAAAGAACGTTGCAATACAATTAAGGGGAGAGGGAAACATGTATGCTGCCCATGTTAAACTTGCTACTATTGATGTACCTTTTCTAGAAAATGGTTAACTTAAAAAAGTTGGATATTTCGCACACTTAAAGATAGAGTCTTTGTTATTATTTTGATATTTTCTGCGTTGATTAAAAAATAGTCTTTTTAAAAATTATAACGGTTGCATTAATTTTTCTGCATTTTTGGATAAACATTAGTTTTTATACTTTTTCATTATTGAAGAATGTTTATATAAAATGTCAGTTTATTGCCAATACTATAAAGAATGTCTCCAGTAAAATTTAAAAAAATTGAGAATAATAGTTTCTGAGAAAAGGTACATTAATAATAAAATAAGTAGTACGTGTTCGGCAAACGCCATTTGAAAAGCGTTTGGACTTTCCACTGCTCTACTAGAACAGTCCTGCTTCGTATCTGGATCACCAGTTCTGGATCATCTTCTTCAGCGAAAGAGACCAAAAAACCAACGTATTATTCGATATTATTCGCTGCATGAGCATTTTTCTCATAACTCATTAACAACCCAACTTGCGTTCAAAATTACGAAACAATAGCTATACTTGTATGTAGTGTCAAAAAAGGGGGCGTGGGCATTTAAATAAGTATTACAGAGGCTTTATAGACGCCCTAAAAGAAAAATGTTAATATATTCGCAAAGAGAAAAGTTTGAACTATTTATGTAGCCAAAAAACGAAAATCGACGGTGGGAGAAACCTGGTTGAGGGAAAACCCAGCAAGACGACGTGCACGTGGATGCCGAATTTCGCCATCGAGCGGGGGATGATCGCAGCTATCACCCGCAACAAAACACGCGCTACATATACGGGTCCAATGCGCGATCTTTCCTTCCTCTTCCTTGCCTTATCCTCACTGCTTACTTACACACACTTACATGCACTTCACTTCCACACATCCTGGGAAACTAGTCGGGAGTTTAGAGTTCCCGGCTTGGGTGGTAGGAGATACCTGGTTGGACAAACCACATGCCCACGGGTAGGTCAGCGACTCGCCATCCAGCGTGCGAAGATCACTGTCAGCTCCCGCAATAAAAACATGCGCCACTTTTATGGGACCAATGACCTTAGCAGTTGACGCGGCGGAATCACGAATCAAGCAACCAACGTAGAGAATGTGTTAACCTGGGAGATGGCGGTGATCTCCCCCTCCGGATTATGAGATCCGGCGCCAACCTACGCGTCGGTTGCCAGGTCTCATCCGTTCTATGTTTCGCCGCCAGCGAGGCGTCGACCCAGCCGAGGCACGCTCGAAGCGCCCGGCTGGTCTCCGGACATGTGTCTTAGGGTAATGTGTATAAGTGTGTTTGGAAGGGAAGAGAAGGGGACAGGGTTCCCAGATGTGTTGCCAGCCTTTCCCCACCACTACTATCGGATTTCCCCAAAAGAACGTCCCAATGAAACAAAATTCTCCAACTTTGAAAGGAAAAATATTTTTCAAATTATTGATAAACGACATGGGCATTCTCTGACAATTCCATTGGCTGTCCCCTTAAATTCAAATACAGCAGTCATCGACCTTTGAGCTGCTCGAAGACCTATACTATATTAGATTTTATGTATTTCTATGTCTATCGTATATTTTTCGGTTTTTGATACACAAAAATGCGAGAGAATAACGGTTATTGTCTGTTTTTTATTCATAATAATTGAGAGAATAATATTTCAAATCGACTCCGGAGGAAAACAATTCTCAAAACAAATTCCCAAACATTCCTGTCCAGTTGTGTTCCGCATTCTTTCCCCTCAGCGAAAAAAATCCCCATTTTCGGGACAAAATTCCGCAATCTGCCAATCTTGGAAGGGGTCAATGATGAGAAAGAAAGAAATTGCCTACTATCCATGGCCTCTTTGTTAGAGTTTGGTATTCGCTTGGTATTGATTGGAGAAACCATGGAAAACTACACCAGACTGAACGCCAGAATTCACCTCTAGACAGTCTCTGAATCTGACCAGATTCAGCTAGTGTCTATTCCTTATCATTTATTCCTTATCATTCCAGACTTCATTATTTACTTGCCAAGATACATAAATCATGAGCACATGGATATGGAATAAAGAATTTTTGTGTTGGGTTTCTTGGAACAGATTTACACTAAATGGCAAAATATACTATGGAAAAAACAAAGATGAGCCTGTTGCAAAAGAGTTTGCATCGAAATTGTGAAGAATTTGGTACAGTAATTTTTTTTTACAAAACTTAACTTTTTTTAGTTTCTAAGAGTTTGGGGTGAATTTCCCAGTTCCTGGGTGAATTTCTAATAGAGAAGAAACTTACATTACGAGCTAACTCACAGGATATACCATCTCAACTGTGAGACATTAACGGTAGATAATTATTTTCTAAAATTACACAATAGATATCTTTTTTGTATCATACAAGAGCAAACCACAAAATTATCTATCTCCTTAGCACAACACATCAGGACAAAGATCAAGTAACGACAAACAAGAAACCATCAGTTATTCTTGCCTATTTCAAAAGAAAGATTAGAGTTGATCTCACGGATCAAAAAGTCGACAATTACACATCATGAAGGGATACTCGTCCAATGACCAATGAGGTTATTTTACATCAAGTTTGACGTTGGTACTTTGAATGCGTTTGAAATCTTAAAAGAAAAGATTTAAGAGTAATGTCAGTGGGAAAGGGGTACATTCAACTGGCAGAAGAGTTTTCCCGCGCTAATATGAAAACTTGAGTGAGAAATCCTAATATACTCAAAAGAACCCTAAATGGCCTTCAAGTCGTCGGAATTCACAGGGAACAAGTTTGGAAGTCCTATAGATAATTTCTAAAGAAAATAAAGAGGTAAGGGGTCATATTTACAAATGTTAATATCGTAGTAAAATTGTTATAAATTAGTTCCATTCAGGACGTTGCTTTCTTTTCAGATACTATTTATGCCTCTTTGAAAAAGACAAAAAATCACATTGCTTCATGTGCGAAAACAAACTTTTATCAGAACATTAAAAAACTGTATTCTGTGCTATTGTTGAAATTCAATAGTGAAAAATGTCTTATTATGCATTAAAATTTTAAAATACAAGTTTATGGAATAATGAATATCATTGCATTCATTACCTCTTCATCCCAGTCCCAAATTAATGTTTTATTCAGACCGAGCCTCTAAGGCCCACTAAGTGTAAAGGCGCAAAATCCGAGCTGCGTGCGTTGAAGGGTTAAGTCCATGCACCGAGTGAGGTTATCTCTCAAGTAGCATTGCCGCTGACTCTGACCGGAAGGCCCCATGTTTGAGTTCCAATAGAGGTGGATTTTTTACATATTGCTAGGCCGAATTCAGACGCTATCTGGAGGAGAATTCTAACGGCCAGCTGCTCTGATCGGTAGTTTTACGAATGCAGAAACGGTACCCTAACAAACGGGCCACAGGCCGCGTGCGATCTTTCCTCTTTTTTGTCCTGTCCTCTCCCCTTACACACATCTAATACTCTTTCACACACGTTGGAAGATCAGACGAGATCTTAGAGCAGTGGTGTCAAGGTCTTCTACTGGCGGCAGTGGCATGCGTCGTGGCACCATAGTGTGCCACAAGCTACTCTGCGCAACTAGCGTCGGGAAAGGGAAATATTAGGAGTACAGTAATCCCTCGACATTCGCGGATTCGCTATTCGCGAGTTCCGACCATTCGCAATTAGAGAAATGCTCCCGGTATTAACATTCGCGACTTCGACATTCGCGAGAGGGTCTTTTGGTCGTACATTTTCTTTGAAAGCGAGCACATTTCATTTCCTTTATTATCATCATCTGGGAAACGAACTCGGCAGACCTCGGAGCTCGCAGTATAACTTTCTTCAAAAATTACAGAGATGAAATGTCAATTCACATTTTTAGAATAACACAATTGTAAAATAATTCAATTCAGTTGCGCCAAATTGGAGGTAAGGGTTTTGGCCAAATACAAACAGAAAAGTAATTCAGGATCTTTGCAACTCTCATTATAACGAGCTCATTGTAGAGGAGCTTCGGGAAATCATCAGTGAAGAAAACCTCCTCGGCAGTAATGATGAAGTAACCGAAGCGAAACTGCGTCCTGGAGCAACTTCACTGTCAAAACTGTTGATGGCGTTCTAAAATCAACAAGCTCTGGTGGAACTGGCATTCGAATGTGATCCAAACATGGAAATAACTTCGAAATTTAAGAGAGAATAGAAGCAGGAACTATTTCATATTTGGATATTAGAACCGCAAGAAAGGTGATGAAACAAAAAATTAGCAAATCCTATATCCAATTATATTCAACTTCGAAATAAGTTTCAAACATTATTTTATTTCTTCTTTTTGGAATGTTAATTTTTAATTATGTTTGTAGGAGCGCTTAATCAGTTGTACTGTAATTGATTGTCAGATTTTTTCTTTCTTTTTTAAACAGTTTTTCGATATCCAGGAACCTAACCCAACTTTCGTCATTAAAAGATAGGCTTAACATTCACGAGGTTTTTTGGGAACCTAACTCTCGCGAATGTTGAGGGATTACTGTAGTAGTAACTCCGCTTACTACTTTACAATAGGGATGGTGTCTCTGGTGGCGGGGTAATGAACTGTGTGGAGGAGCGATTTCGTCGTGGCACTCGTGCCGCGAACTCCCGCTCGTGGCATAGACCTTGACAACACTAGCTTCGAGCTTTTCCTGGTTGAAGCGGTGCCCCGCTGGAGGGAGATACCTAGAGGATAAATCCCCCCAAGCCGACTGTAGGTCGGCGCCTCATCTTACCATCCAGTGGGAGATGGACTCTACCAACTATCACTGTAAAATATTGACTACACTAACGAGACTATTGATCATAGCACTTGACAGACCCGGATAATTCAAGAGTCAATATCCATGTCAATACTTTTTTTTTCATTTATTTATTTATTTATTAGTCTGAATTTACATCGTTCAGCCTTTCGGCTCTACAGATGATTGGTGACTTATACTAATTTTAAAAATTACGAGTGGGGAAACTCAATGAGCACCGCCAGAACATCACTTGAGTTGAATTTAAATACTGAAGTTAATTACTTCTATTCAAACGTGGAAAAGCAGTTTAAGAATGAGTGCAGGGGGTATCTGTTTTTTATTCTCAGAAAGGGAGGGTTATCTATGCCGAGGTTGTAAAAGGATGGTCCGGATATGTTAGGTAGGTGGAGGAAGAAATTGTGAGATGTGTGAATGATTTGCTCTTTTATTGATTTTAGGTTGAAATCTGAATGTAGAGTTGAGTTTCTAACAAACCATGGAGCTTTGGTTGCAATGCGGAGGATTCTGTTTTGGAAGACTTGGATCTTGTTTATGTGGGAAGCTGCTGAATGACACCAGATCGGGCATGCATAAAGAAGGAGTGGTCGCAGAATGGATTTGTATAGGAGAACTGTATTTTCAGGGCTGAGGCTGCTTTTACGGTTTATAATCGGTTTAAGTTGATGAAGTTTCTGATGGGCTTGTTTCAATTTGGTTTCTATATGATGTTTCCAGGTTAATTTTGAGTCTAAATAGAGGCCTAGATATTTGACGGGTGAATTTAATGGAGACCAAGGAATGGGAGAGTTGTTTAACATCAGTGGACGAGGATGGTAAGAATGTCGGAGAGTGAAAATTTTTGCGAGCGATTTTGAGGGATTGAGCATGATTCTCCATTTAGTAGTCCATTGTTCGATTAGGTGCAGATGTCTCTGGAGTCGGTCAGTCAGTGTGTTTAGTTCGGGACCAGAAAGAAATAAGGAAGTGTCGTCTGCAAATTGGGCTGTGTTTATGAAACGGGATGTGGGTATGTCTGCGGTGAAAATATTGAAGAGAGTTGGGGAAAGAGGGGAGCCTTGAGGAACTCCTGCTAAAATGGGACGAGGGTTTGAGAGGTGTGTCTGAATTTTTACTGAGAATGAACGGTCTGACAAGAAACTTTGGATGGTTGAAAGGAGGTAGAGAGGGATACCGAACTTCCGTAGCTTATAGATTAGGCCATTATGCCAAATTCGGTCGAATGCTTGACTCACATCCAGAAAGGTTGCTATGGTGTGGTGCTGTTCTTGGAATCCGGAATGAATGAATTCTGTTAGTCTGAGAAGTTGATGACAAGAAGAATGTTTAGATACAAAACCAAATTGGTGATAAGGAATGATCTTGGATTTTTTTAGAAATGAATTTAGCCTTTTTAGAATTACTTTTTCTGCTGTTTTCGCTAGAATAGGGAGAAGGCTTATAGGGCGGTAGCTAGAAGGTAAGGTTTGGTTTTTCTCGGGTTTTGGGATTGGGACTACTATTGAATGTTTCCATAATTTGGGGAAGTAGCCTAATCTGAACATTGAGTTTATTATATTAGTTATAAAGGCAACTGCATTACGTGGAAGGTTTTTTAACATAATAGGTGAAATATTTTCGTGCCCGGGGGATTTTCTTCTTGGTAGATTTTTAATAATGTTATATACTTCGGTAGGGACGCAAATTTAACACGGTTAGGGACATCAAAGTTGGGCAAGGAGACAAATGCGTTTACTTCATTGGAGTGTGGAGGATCTTCAACATTATGTGGTTGGAAGGTTGTAGCGTAGAAATCAGCCAGAAGTTCTGCTTTATCGTTCTGAGAAAACACTTTCTGCCCGTTTGACAATAGAGGGGGAATGGTTGTCTTTTTACGTAGAAGTTTTCTCGTAGCCAGCCAAACTGAGCTGTTGTGGGACGATAGGGAAGATACATAGTTTTTATACTGTTCGAAATTGTAGTCTTGTAGAGTTTGTCTACAGACTCGAATAAGGCGATTGAGCTCACTCTTTAGATATGGTAGCCTATGTTCATTCCAAAGTCTTCTGATTCTATTCTTTTCCTTGATTAAGTTTTGTATGTACTTGGGTAAAGGAGGTTTTGAAAATTTTTGGGTAAGCAAAGGGCGCTTGGGGGTAGACTCTAGTACCGCTGTAGTTATGGAGTTTGTAATAAGTGATACGGCGTTATCTATTTCATGTGCGGATTGAAGAATCTTAATGGGAGGTAACATATTTTCTAGTTTGGATTGGTAAGTAGCCCAGTTTATAGAGGAGACAGAAAGTGTTGGAGGAGGAGAAGGAGGGGGACAGAAAACTTGAGAAGTCAGTAATACTGGATTGTGATCGGAGTCAAGTTCATGAAAAACATACGAGGTTAATGATAATGGGAAATTTGAGATGGCGATGTCTAAAATATCTGGAATGATATTGTTATTGAAAGGGTAGTAAGTTGGTTCAGTGGGAGAGTGTATTTTGAGATGTAATTGGTTTATGATGTTTGAGAGAATTGAACCCGCGGAGTTACTGACGCGGCAGCCCCATGATATATGCTTGGCGTTGAGGTCACCCATTACGATCGTTGATGGAGTAGCGTTAAAAAGAGAATCGATTCGGGTCATCGAGATTTTTTTGTTTGGAGGTTTGTATGCCGCGATTACCGTGATACTATTGTTATCCGGAAAAAGAATGCGTATAGCAACCGTTTCTAGGCCGGGGGTGAGGGGCAGGTCTATTTCAAAATAATTGATTGTTTTTTTTACCAGAATTAAGACACCACCTCCTGTTGTTAGTCCAGGTCTGTCGTTACGTATACAATTGTATCCTTGAATTCTAAGAACAACATCTGATGTCAAATGAGTTTCGGTGATACACGCTATGTCTATGGAGTGGGAATTTATAAAATCAATGAGTTCGAAGCGTTTTTTATAGACTCCATGGCTGTTCCAATTGAGAAATCTTAATGTTTTAAGGAGTGACATTACTTACATTTGCGAAAAGCGAAACTATGAAATTCTGAATTTTACTTAAGAGTATAGGGATTAGTGAATGCAGAAAATTAGTGATGTGGGTGTTAACTGATTGGATGATATTGTTAATTAATGGACTATTTGGTTCAGGGATGAGTGGTTGGGATGGGCGAGGTTGTTGGTTACTGAAATGTGCGTAAGAGGTTGAAGATGAAGGTGAGGGTGGGGGACGAAAGTTCGGTATATGGTTAGCTTTTGGTAAGTGAGGAAAATTTCTTGCATTGTTGGGAGGAGCCTGAGACGAATTATTGTCAACTGATCTTTCTTTATATTTATTCCAAGTTTTTGTTTTAGATTCTAGAACTTTTGAGTAATATGTACAAAGCGATGTTCTGACGTCCGCTCGATGGTTCCCTTTGCAATTAGCACAAAAAGGAACAGAGTTTGTGCTATTGCAGCTAGCCGAAATGTGGTTTCCAGCACAATGTGCACAAGTTACTTTTCTATTACAGCTGTTTTTGCTATGACCGAAATCTAGACATCGCACACACTGTAGGGGTCCAACATGTCTTTTTCTTTTTTCTACCTTCACTTTTAAATGACATAAAGTATCTATTTGAAGGATATTTTCGATTGGATGAGCGCCAGTAAATTCTACAGCAACTACAGGAATTGGTTGACCATTTTTTATGAAGTCTTGTCACTTTTTTCACAGAGTCAAACATTGATTTTAATTCCGAGTGAATTTCTTTTTCTGAAATTTCAGTAACTACATTTTTTATAACCACAGAGAATTGTTTGTTGCTAGGGTCGGCGTAAGTATGGAATTGCCTTTGGTTTTCAAAAAAGTTTCGAACAACCGCACGATAATCTTCAATCGTGGTCATTTGGATTTTCAATTTGTTTGATTTTAATTCAGTAGAAAAGATACTTTTCGCTATAAATTTTAGGGTTATCACTAAGTCACTGAACGTGGATTTTTCGTCGGTGTACAGATAAATAGGAGGAATTTTTGAAGTTTCAACCGGCGAATCATCGAGACTTTGTTCGTTGTTTAAATCTCCAAATCTGTTAGCAATTGTAACGCGATATAAATTTTGCAAAGAACCTGTAGAGTTTATCTCCCCACTTGATGTTGCACTACTTTGTGACGTCCCTGATGAGAAATGCGTCGCACCTGTTTTTTCACTTTCACGCATCGATACACCATTTGAACGTTTACTTTCGCTCGATTCTGCTTCGTCGTCGCATGCGCGTTTGTTTGCGACACTGGTACCTGGTCTGCTGAGCTGGATGTTTCCAAATGTTGATGCGAGCCCGTCTGTTGATTCTGCTGACTTTTCAATAATACCTGAAGAGGTGGTGACGACGAGTAGTTCTGGCTGGCGTTTAACAAGGCTGGGTTGATGTTGCCCTCCATGCTGGTCGGGGCTGGCGTTGCTGCGAGGCTCGTGTCCATGGCCTCGCTGCTTGTTGGAAATGGCGACACTGGGGGAACGACACAGTGGTCGCCGCTATTTAGGGTGAGCAGGGCTTCGGTTATAGTCTGCCCTGTGGATGGGTTAATGGCGTAAGCCATTTCCTTTTCCCTGGTGTATTCAGACACTAGAGAATGTTTGCACACTGAGTCACAACACTATTCACCGAGTTCACTAGTGAGAGACGCCCGATGTGCACGGCACGGCTGCTCGGACTCGACTGCAAGTCTTGCTAATGATGTCAATACTACTCCCTTAACTTCAACCATGTTGAATTGTGTCGACTGGCACTGATTAGAAGATTATATCTGTCATCAGCAACATTGAGTGTACCAAACAATTCTCATTCAGTGGGTAGTATACCGTAGTGGATATTGTAGTGAGTGCACCGTACAATTCTCATTCAAATAGTAAACGGAGAACGGAAATAGTGCTTTTCATCTCATTCTGCAATTCCGAATAGTAGTGAGTGCCTGTAATATTTTGACGATTATGACTTAGTTTGTAAGACAAAGACCGAAGGTTTGTGTCGTAATACAGTAATGTATTTGTATATTGACTAGCGACGTTCCTATTGCATATTCCTATTGCATGGAAATCGATATTTATTTAACCTGGCGACTTCAAATTATGAAAGAAAATGGTATTGGCATTTTCTATTCATTTTCATAGGAATACTTGTGTGGGTCGATTCTTAAGTGAAAGAAGCACGACATACAGCAGATGTGATATTCTAAATACATATTGCTTCCAGAGGGTAGCCAGGTAGTCTGGCATACTATCAATGACGATGACCTTCACGAATAGTCGGCCTTCGATTCCAGCTGCACCTCCTTTCAACTAGATTCCTTTCCTATCGCCTTCTCCATTCTTAGCAAATCTACAGCTGTCTTGCAATAGCTTGCAGTGTCAATGGTGTCGCCACTATCGCTACCAACAGTTCCGTTACCCCCACTCCCACTTGTCGTGTCCTTGGGCTCACAAAAAGCCGCTAGTTGTGTAGCTCTAATATTGTATGCTCTAATATTCTGCTCAAGAAATGCAGTAACAGATTCGGAAAAAGATACAGGCGGCGATGAAATAGGAGAAGGACACACCCCAACGAAAAAGGAGGAAGGGCAAAATGTGCGTGTTTGTAGTGTACTCCCGTAAATTTCCAACACGAAGGCGATTGTCTGCTGTAGAAAGAACGCGGCGATATTAATTGAACAAATGAAGCTCGATGCCTCAAAGGGTCATAGTATTAATTGAAGAACAAGGGGGAAGTGTTGCTTGCAACACGCAAGGTTCGACATGACAGTGATATAATTGTAGCGTTACTTTACAAGAAAATGCTTGTTTCGAAACGTTCCTGAAACTTCAATCTATCATAGTAGCAGAATCTAAAACACATCTCATTTATTGCCTGCATTTTTATGATATCTTCCCTGATTCATTTCATAATATTAGAATGTTGTGATAAAAATCAAAATACATGGAAGAAACGGAATCCGAGGAATACCTGCTTCTGTCTTCTATAATATTTTTTGTGAAAGTGCCACTTAACTCTATTAGACATAACTCATCAAAACGTTTCAAAATTCTACAGAAAGAAGTGTAGTAAATAAGGCAACTTTAATAGTGCAGTGTCAGTCTGTAAAGTGCAATGGAATTTACGAAGGGCACAGTTCATATGATATGCGACTACAGGATGTCGTATCTAATGGTGATTTTGCGTGACTAATAAAATGAGTTGTAAGAATATAATGAATGAATGAAAAATCCATTTGCATCAGGACTCTTTATTATTACTCTCTCCTGGAAATTGATAGAACAACACGCGGCTCAAAGTACCAAAAACATCGTTGGAAAATAAAATTATATATATATATATATATATAATTTATATATATATTATATATATATATATATATATATACATAAAATAAAATTATATATTTACAGGATGAGTCACGTAACTTTAGCACCTCCTGTAACTTTTGAACGGTTGAAGATATTGCAATGCAGTTTTCACGGAAGTGAATGAGGGAATGGGGCTAATTGAAATGTGTATTGATTTCTGTTCTATCACTTATATTTTACGAGATATTTGAGATAGCTTTGTTTTTTACAAATGGGACTATACATATTTTTTCGGTCTATCATGGCAAGCGTAAAAAGACGAATCCAAACATATAAATATTGTCATATGTTAGATAAACATTTTTTGAGTAATTTTGATATATTTGCGACTAGTGTTTAACGGATATTTTCATTGTAACTGTCAGACCCACAAGGTCACGCAGCGCTCCCCCAGCCAACGCGGGCTCGGGGAAGGAAAGGGATTTTAGTACTTGAGGATACGAAACATATTCCAAATATTCCCAACACTGTTGCATTTTTTCCTGATCCCTGCTTTCCATCCTGCCCCATTTTCAAATATTTTGTGCTTCCTAGGAATTGAAAATATGGATTTGTCATAAGTACTGTGTATTGAAATAAGATTGTTTCTATCCCTAAGTTATTATTATATGCTTATTGACATTGAAATTGTTTGCTCAAGATATGCAATATTTTTGTACAGTCGTAATTATTTATTCTTATTGTGCTTTGTTTCAAGATCCCATTAATACGTGTCTTATAAAACTCCATTAAATGAACTTGAAATTATAAACAATTTTATTACAATACATATTTCAAAACCTTATTTTCCATCCTTTAATCAAAGAAAGACAAAAATCTGAAAATGCGGAAGGATGGAAAGCACAGTTCAGGAAAAAACTGTAATGGTTTTGTGAATATTTGGAATATGTTTCGTATCTTCAAATCTCTCTTCCCTTGCTCGGGCGCGCGTTGCTGGTGGAGCGCTGTGTGACCTTGTGTGGTGAACTATTCAAAATTTCCGTTAAACCCCACTCGCAAAAATCAAAATCACTCAAAAAAATGCTTATCTAACATAACAATATGTATATCATTGGATTTGTCTTTTCACGCTCGTCATGGTGGACTGAAAAAATATGTATAGATCCATTTAAAAAAACAAAGTTACCTCAAAAATCTCGTAAAATGCAAGTGATAAAATAGAAATTAATGCACATATCAATTATCCCCTTTCCCTCATACAATTCCGTGAAAACTGCATTGCAATAACTTCAACCGTTCGGAAGTTACAGGGGCTATAGTTACGTGACTCACTCTGTATATAAAACACCCCCCCTTTTCATTCAGAAATCTGATAAAATTTAAAGATGTAATGGAAATCGATTTTTTTATTTATTTATACTAACAATGTACACATGCACAGGATGACTAGAACCCACAACGCATTTGTTGAGACTTATGCCTCTCCTTCCAGACACTTTGGATATTCAAGCGGGTCATCAGTTCATGTTTTCTTCGTAATTTTCATATTGTTATTCGTAGTATAGTTATTCGTGTAAAGCTTTGGGCAGTAACAGGCCACAGGAGTCACAGGAACTTTCCCGCTATTCGTAAAGATAATATCTCAAATTTGGCATCTTGATATACAAGTTTTGTTCGTATTATTCGTAAGGGCTTGGAGAAGAAACAAGATAAGCCACACTTCAACGAAAATAGAAATATTAACATTTACTCTCAACGGAGGACTACCTGTGGATGAAATGGAGTAACTTGTTACTGCCCAAATTCGTCCATTTCTTTCCTTCAAATACGTATTCGTTCCTAATTTTTACATTTCTTTGCCCATTCTTTCGTCACGAACTTGAACAGCCACAAAATCCTGAGGCGAGGATCTTCCGCAAAGCTTCTACGTAACGTCCATTTGATGCGGGTCTTGCTGCGCGGAGCGGAGCGCGGGGGCGGCGTTGCGGGGAGCGGGTCGGGTCGGGGCGCGGCGGCGGCGAGGACGGCGGAGCGCTATCGCGGCGCGCACGCATGGCCTATCGGAGGCGACGGCGTCGGCGTCGGTCGCGGCGCCGTCGTCGGCGCCATCGCCGCTCGGAAACACTAATTGGGCCGGCCCGGAACCCCCCGCCCAGCACGCCCCCTCGGTGCCTCCGCCCCTCCGCGCTTTGCTCCACCACGCCAAGTCTCACCCTGCTCTCTCCGCCCCCCACGTCCCACCACGCCTCGCCCGGCGGGCAGAGCGGGACATGGCGGGGCGAGACTTGGCATGGCGGGCAGGAGCTCCCCCATGTTCCGTCACGCCCCCTCCCCCACTAACCCCCGCCCCGCCACACACCCCCACGACCCGCCAAACCCCCATACACCAAGCCACGCTCTCGTCCACATCTGTATGTTACGCCTCAATTCCGAAACATGCTTAATGTTAGAAATATACGGCTAATTCGCACATTAGCCAGACGGTTTGGATAAAAGCTCTATGAATTACGATGAATAGATAATTTCGGATTTTAACTGACTAATTTTAGCGCCAGATTGAGTGTTGTAGTCCCATTATCTCTGAAACTATTCATGTGATACTCTTCAATTTTTGTTGGATGTCAAATAAGTAATAGTGAAAATTTGGAAGCAAAATTAGAACAATAAGTTTCATACTTCAGGATTTTTGCATAAAAGTACAGAAAAAATAAAGTAAAGATTTTGACTTTACTGTCAAACATACTGTAACGTTTGTGGTGGTGAATTAAAACACAGATTTATTTTCACAGAGGTGTTTATTTATGTTTCTTAATATTACATTAAAAATACTTGATTTATGTACAGATAGTCTTCACAGTCCTTGGGTTCTTCACTTAGTTATTTCTTTCTACATGGCACAGTTCTCTTGATTATTTATTTTCACTGTTCACTTCTCTTGCACTGTCGTAAAGTCCGATGCACTCACCGCCGTCCGATGCACTGATCACGGTCCACTGCGCTGACCACAATTCACGGCGCTGGCCATAATCCACTGCAGTGCTGATCACCGACTGTACCACTGTTCACCGCGACGCACATACTTTTCACAGCTCGGCTTCCACTTCAGACAAGACTGACTGGCGACCGTCGACGGCGGCGCATTTATACCTGGCCAACGCCCCCCTGGACCCTTCGTGAACTCACGTCACACTTCTTGGCGACCCGCGATTACCCTGTAATCGGCTAGTTTGTGGGTGGCGGCGGATGATGCAATCCGCGCAGCGGATTCTGGCTGATGATGCAATATTCGTTACAATACATTACAAAAACAACTCAAAATATGTAATTCTGCTAATATTACTTAAAACATTTCCATCAACCTGCTTCTAAAAGTTTCAAGCACTAGGTTAAATATTTCACACGATAATAGATGAAACTGATATCCAAATTAACAAGGGGGAGATAGGGTTTATTTCGGAAGATTCTGACAATCAATGCTAGGGAGTGATGGTATCCTCCAAAAATGTGATAAAACGTCCAAAAACGCTTAATTTTGTGGATTACGTCATAGGAATAATAATTCGTATACTCTTGGGGATACAAAAGAACTAGCTGTAAGGATCAAGGACACATCCTATCAGTCTTTTTCAAGATCGCTTCGAGTAATGCGGGTTGCGTAGCCACGTACTATTTTCCGACTACCATAACTTCCAGAATTTCCGCCTTAAACATGTTTAATGGAGACCTATCCATTCGTTCTTGCAACACTTCGAGATTTTGTATCTACCGTTTCTTTACAAGACCGTCATCTTTCTTTATCTTTCTACATTATATAAAGGGATCACCTCACCGCTTACACTCACGTGCACTGCACTTACACTTGTCAGATCAGTCGGGAGCTTAGCGCTTGTCCCGGCTGGGGCGGTGCCACGCTGTTGTGAGGTAACAGACTGCAAAAATCTTCGCAAGGCGACTTAGGTTGGCGCCGAAACTCGCCAGCCAGAGTGGGAAAAATTACCATCTCCCGTCGTGAAAATATGCAGTACACATAAGGGACTAATGGCTTTAGCGGTCACGGGACTTACGACGGGACTAATGACTCTTGCGCCCGGAATCACTAATGAATCAATCGAGCAATCTCACCCCCACACGGGTCTCCCGCCACGCCACACCTTACCCAATATCTTTGGCCCCGCCTCGCCGGTGTGGTTCACTCGCAGGGATTACAAAAACATTCATGTTTTTAAAACATCGTTATTTTCGACCAGAGATCGATATGAAAACATCAATGTTTTGTGTTCGATGCTTCGGTATCGATTCACATCGATATATTTTTCCAAAAACATCTATGCTTTCAAAAACAATTTTCATGATATCAATAAATTTTCAATGAACTATATTTTTGTGAATTGCTCAAAGCCAACAGTCATTGACATGTATCACTGTTGTCGATACCCAGATGGAGAGGTTTCTCTATGGTTACTTTTTGAGTTTAGTCCAGTACGTCTCAGATTATTATAATTTTAACAAAATGTTGTTTCATGGGCAGATATAAAAGGCAGAGATTTAATAAAATAAATTATTTCCCTTCTTTACATTCGATAAGTAATATTTTTAACATTTCATTTATTCGTGACCAAACAATAAAATATAACTTATTTAAGTACAATAATTAAAATGGAAAAAGGATGGGAAAATACCAACTGTTTTATCATAAGTAATATCACAGCACTTCGAGTAATATTTAGTGTGACTATTTCACGAATAAAGAAATTACATGAAACGAATGGAGAATTAAAATAACAGGAATTTCGAAAAAGAGAAATGTTAATCAAAATTATAACAGAAATATGTGATACTTTCATTCAGCTCCTACTTGTCACTGCCTCCTGGAATAACTTATAATCAAGTAATATTTGAATAACAGTTTAATGCAGAAAATAATTACAAATATGTTTCGATTTTATGGTCATAAACTTTCAAAAAACTATTATAACAAACCTGAACATTTATTAAAAACACAATTATTAAAGTTATTATATTATTTGCAAATAGAAGGTACTGAATTTATTGCGGATAAAATATTAGAAGAAACTGACTAGACCATGAAACATTACTTCCCTCGAAAAGTTATATTAGGTAGTTGGTTTTGCAAGTCTTGGTCCGTGTAAGTATCTGAAATGGAAAATATACTACCAGCTGAATTAGCCGTGGAATTCGTCGATTTCGAATAGATTGAATTCACGTGTGTACTCGTTATAGTAATTAACGAACGAGTGTATAAACAGAAGTATATTTGCATGAGTGGTATGTTCAAGAAACGAGCGTCGATAGGAGCGAGTTTTCTTATGTACCACGAGTGCAATTATGTTACGTTCAATATTTTTACGTATCCATTTAAGAATGATTTAAATGTTGAGAAATTCAATCACATTTTTACCATTTGAGGCATACGTTTGATGACGTATTGTTTCTGAGAAAGATATTTTAGTAGGCCATGCAATGTTTGTTTGCAAGATTATTTGCAAATGGAAGGTACTGAATTTATTGAGGATAAAATATTAGATGAAACTGACTAAGCCATGAAAACATTACTTCCCACGAAAAGTAAATACATGTACAAACGAGTATTAGGAAGTAGAAACAACTAGTGACTTGTGACACAGATTTGCTATAGTGTACGTTTTAGAAGGTACACTGATAGAACAGAACTGATGTGTACAATTTGTACATTTGTAATCCTAAGACCAAATGTTTTACATGTACAACATTCAATTTATTCACGTTAATTATTTTATATTGTCCCATTAGTCAGCTAGATTGACGTTTACTTCACCAATTTAGTTTTATTCATTCGTTGTTTATACAAAGTTGTTGTAGGTATGTAAACTGTGATGTGCATTTTTGTTCATGCTTCATGGCCAACTGGAAATATCTTGGCTATGCCTGTTTTATAGTTTCTTAATTAAACTATTTGGTCCCTTTTCTGAATTCTCATTGGTAGGTGTAGAGTTTTAATTGCACACATGCTATTAACACATAGATAATATACTATTTTTCTTTAAATTAATGAGCATATTTAGTTTACTAAACGAAAAAAAGTATTTTTGTGAATAATTTTGGTTGTATCGTTACACATGGTTTTGATGGAATGTTCTTTGTATTCTTCGCGATCTAATCTTCTCATACTAATTGCCTGAATAAAGGTAATTTCTTCATTTGTAGTCTCTGCTATCCATTATACATATGTATTTTCTTTCTTCACAAAATTGTTGAAATTACATCCACACACTATCTGTTCCTTTCGCTGTTTTTCGGCAATGAATTTTTAATAATAGATTATACGTATTTCAGAGTTTCAAGCATTACCAAAACCACACATTATAATAATATATTAATGCGTACAAGCTATTATGAACCTAAAATAATTCCTATCGTTATCTTGAAAAGGTAAACTGAGTGATTACAGCGGAGTTCAAAGGTAAACAAAGTGATTATCAAAAATGGCAAGAGACATCTGGGATTGGTTTAATTTGAATATATTCTTCATTAACATTTAGCTTGGGTTAATTACGACACGGACAGACATGAGAGAAATAGTCATATTTAAAACTTCGATGATTTTAACATCGGCATCGAAAACCTTTGGGCATTTTATCGAAATATCGATGTATCAAGAGCTTGTCCCGGCTGGGGCGGCGCCTTGGTGGTGGAAGATACCTAGTTGGGGGGTCGGTAGCCGTCGTTCCATCCAGCGGGGGAAGATCACCGCCACCTCCCGATGAGAAACATGCACTACACTTATTGACTAATGACATTATTAGTTTCTGCGCCCGGAATCATTAACAATCAATCGAAGCATTGCTGTTTGTGTAAAATTTGCAATCACTACTCATCGGCGTGAGCGCGGTGCCCTGCTACAGCCGAAGAGGAATCGCCGCTCGCCGACTGGCGCTTCCGCCAAGTGCCACGACGCGCAGGTGCGCGGCCGCGGCCCCCGCGCGCAACTGGGGCGCCCGCCACGCCCCCTCCGCGAGGCTCAGGGCATTCAACCGACGTTAAGCACTTTGGCCGACGAGCTATTAGTCACTTGTAAATGCAGTATAACAGAGGTTTCCAAGCCATCTCTTGCATCGACCTCTTTTAAAAGAATAATTGGCGTCATCGATCCTCTTCAATTTTACTTTCGCGAATTAATAAGTAAAGACTTGTAAAGTATTGTAGTTAAGTAGACTTGAGTAAAGTATTGCGTGCGATGGCAATTTTTACAGAAAACTCTTATAGTCGGGCCCTAATAACGAAAGTGTAGATATTCTTTTAAAATTTATTTCCTTCCCGTTCGACTTGCGTCTTGCAAATTCGGGTCACGGTGCAACCCTTCACTGTTTTTAAAATTTTATGTTTGAATAAATTGATTCAGGGAAAATTTGCATTTACTGTTTAGAAGTGGCGGGAGGATGTTTCTGGGAAAAGAGGTCAATGATGACATGAATCAGGATGGGCAAAAGTTCTTTGGGGAATCTGGATCTTATGTGTGGAGAAGAATGTGCGTTTTTACCGAGATTGAGTACTGATTTACGAGATTGAATTGAGTGTTAGGACTTGCTGGGAGGAGAGAATAATCTCTTTGAGTTCGATGGTTGTTTTGCATTAGTTTGATCCCTCTATCGAGACAGCTGTCGCACACTGACTTTCGTTACAAGCTCCGTGGTAATGAAAGGCCTGTATCACATTTATTTTACATGGATGATCTTAAAGTGTTTGCTAACAATGAAGAGATTCTCTCCCAAATGCTGTTTGTCTTCAATAATTTTAGCAATGACATCTGCATGACGTTTGGTCTTGATAAGTGTGCAAAAGTCAACTTAAAAAGAGGCAAAATGACCACGTCAGAGAACATTGAAGTTGATAGACACACCGGGATTCAAGATCTTGAGACAGGTAAAACTTATTCAACTTAAAAACTTACTAAAATATCTGGGCATTGAAGAATGTGAGACCATCTCGAACAACACAATGAAAGAGAGAATTCGCAAGGAGTATTATAGAAGAGTGAGACTTGTCCTGCAGTCCGCTCTGAACTCAAGGAATAAAATATCAGCAATAGGCAGTTTGACGGTGCCTGTAGCCGAATACAGTTTCGGACTAGTAGACTGGACTGGACGGGAAATCCGCATCATGGATCGAAAAACCAGAAAACTGCTTACAATGCATCATGTTGTTCACCCCCGAGATGATGTACATAGACTTTATGTGTCACGTAAGGAAGGAGGAAGAGGCCTGAGACAAATTGAAGCCTCCTGGTACAATGCAATAACCGGGATGGGAAAGTATGTAGTCAGCCATCAAGATGACCCACTAATGAGGCAGGTCATGAAATCTTATCGAAGAATGGGAAACAGAGGCATTGTAAGTGTAGCAAGAAGCATTGCGAACAAGACTATGCAAGACACGCAGAATAACACCGACATTGAACAGATGCTTATTAACATGAACAAGACACCCAGAATGACAGAGACACTGAACTTCTGATGCTGCTAAACATGAAATGTGACACACAAAAAATGTTAAAGAAATCGTGGAGAGACAAACCACTCCACGAACAATATTTGAAACGAATGGGCAAGGTGAAGATCAATAAAGATCAATCATTTATGTGGCTTAAAAGGGGAAGAATGAAGCCCGAATCGGAAGCACTTGTAATAGCTGCCCAAGATCAGGCCTTGAGAACATGACATTATGATACAGCGGTTCTCAAAATTTCCCAAGATGATAAATGCCGCATTTGTCAGGAACACGTAGAAACCATTGATCATATTGTCTCAGCTTGTCCAATCCTAGCAAAGACCGAATACTTGAAAAGACACGACAGGGTGTGTAGCTACCTCCACTGGCAGATCTGTACCGCCCTCGAAGTTCCGAACACATGCTGCAAGTGGTACGAACACTCACCGAAACCGGTGACATCTGTTAGATTGTGTACGATATTGTACGACCAACAAATTCAAACTGATCGTACGATAGCAGCAAACAAACCGGATATAGTTATCTGGGATTTGGAGAACAAATCGTGTTTACTTGTCGATGTTTCTGTACCTTGCGATCAAATCGGTCGTTAACAAGGATGCAGAGAAACGTCTTAAATACAAGAGTTTGGAAATCGAGATCAGCCGAATGTGGGGCGTAAAAGCACAGGTCGCACCGATAGTTATCGGAGCTCTGGGATTTGTTCCGCAAAATTTGTGTAAGAACTTGTCTAAACTCCCAGGTAATTCAAAAGACTGGGAAGTGCAAGAAATCGCTTTAATTGGAACAGCCCACATTTTGCGCAAAGTATTGTAGAGGCACCGACAGTCCCTAGATCTACCCCTTAGGTTGTTGGTTGTAGATTTTATATTCAGCCGACACATAACATCTTTAGTCGTGATTTAGAGGAATAATAATAATAATAATAATAATAATAATAATAATAATAAATATTTACCACGTCAACGAAAAATATAAAAATATAAACATTAGGTACAAAACTCAAAGAAATCTATTTTATATGGCTAAGTACCTCTTAGTTGATGCTGTATTGAGGTACCAACACTAATAATTAAAAATCAAAAAAAAAACAAAAACAAACAAACAAACAGCTGTTACAGATTCTCAATTCCTATTTTATCATTCGAAAAGTGTATAAACAAGATAATAGTTAATATATTTTTATGTCTGGACTGTTATTAATCATTTTATAAAATAATTCTCAATTTCTTCGATGTTAAATGTAAAGAATTTTTTTTCTAATTCTTAACAGAATTTCGCAAGCTTTGTGGCACTACTTATATGAATTGGCATTTTATTAAATAATCTTTATGTCATATAAGAATAAAATATTTTATATTCTTAAAAGAAAACTTGGGACCATAACTCGATTTAATAACTTTAATTTCCTGGAGAAGACAAGTGAGTTTGCAATAGTTTGGCCGCCTGTCGCAAAAAACAGACGTAAAATTTTGAAAATATAATGATGTCTTAGAGGTAACATTTGAATTTATTTAAAAATATAAATGAATGTTCAGTCTTTTCTACATCCTAAAATCCGTCTCACTATAGCCTTTTCAGCAATTACAATAGGATCAATAGTGCTTGCATGTGTGCCCCCCGCCAACAACTTAACCCATATTGTTCTTTGCTATTTACCACTGGAAAATAAACTGCTCGTATTACAGATATTGGACATACATCCTTGAGAATGTACAATTTTCGCAAAGCCATATTGTAAGCACAGGTCTCTGCAGAGAGCTAAAATAAAAAAAATGCTTCATTCAAACAATTAAAAGCCGTCCCACAGCGGGAAAATGAAATAATTTTCATTTTTAACCCTCCATGCAAAAGGCAGGAGAAAGTAAATTTCAGGAATTGGGCACTTTTCTGCGTCCACGGTCCCTTAATCCGTGTAGCTTTGGTGATGTGGTTATCGAGAGCAGCAACAACTCTGCCGAGCTCACGCTCGACATGCGGACCGACAATCCGCAGTGAGTCCTGAGAACGGTCGCCTAAATTGAAGGAGCCAGCGGAAGACACGCATCTCCTCGGGAGATGGCGAGGGGGAGGCGCAAGTGATACCAGCGCCCTCTGATGCGAGGACATCAACCGGACTGCGCGGGAATCATGGGATGTCCACCACTCTTCTGGAACCCGCCGCCAACCAGCGAGGTCAACTGGGTGAGCTCCTTCCAAACAAAACTATCCTTGAGCAGTGAGACAGGAATAAGAGAGAGAGCGCTTTAGATAGAGAAAGAGAACCAACAATGTAAATTAGACATATGAGCGCATTAGGCGAAATTAATTTGTAGAGGGAATTGCCAGGGTGGGATTTTTCTTAGCCGAATTAAAATTATGTTAACTCCAAATAGATTTTTAACGAGTGAAAACCTCAAAAACCCATGCATGCACGACTCCTGAGCCCTTGTCGGATTGTACAGTACCCGTCAGAGAATCTCCTCAACGGCGTCGACAAACCGCAGACAGCCCGCGGACAGGGGGAGGGACGCTCGCTACGCTCAATCACTAGCAGGTACACCGCAGTTGTGTGTGATTGGTGCGAAGTCCCAAGGGGTAGAAGCGACGTTGTCTCAAGGGGAGGGGCCCCAGTTCGCTTACGTATGATGTGGAAATATCGTTGTATTTCCCTGCCGAAGGACGAATGTTGCCTACGAGTATGCCATTACAAAAAAAAAGTGAGGGGGGTTTTCCATCCAGAATTACTGTCAATAAATCCGTAAATATTTAGCATTTTAGTAACAATCATACTAACTTTTAGCAATGAAATTATAACTCTTGTCAAACTGCTATTTTAAAATGTTCATTTCAAGCACAACTTGTGGAGCTTTTCCGGCCGTTCTAACGCATATTTCGAATTTGTTTATAAAACTTAATTTGTTGCAAAATTGCAAATCCGCTGTTTTCGGCTGTGGGGAGACATAGGGAGACTTTCCCCTTTAGATTTGCAAAAGTTGAAAATTGTTTATAAATTTGCAATTGTTGAAAATTTTGATCGTCTCATCTGAATCTCGTCTTAAACGCGATTCAACATTCCGGAATCCGATTGGTACTTTCGTTCTCGAGATACGTAATTGTTTATAAGAAATTAGCATCTTACTAAAAACCAATACGGAAACATGCTAAAAAACTTCCGAGATTTAGCGTTTATGTTTACAATTTTGTAAATAGCAATGCTAAAATGCAATGAAAATTTTTCACTGAAAAAAATTTGAACGATCTTAGTGGTCAAGTTATATTACCTTCCCAACACAGACAAAATTTCTGTTTTAATCCCACAAATATCGTCTGATTTCGAAAGTGGTCAATTGGACGCTGGTCGTGATCCTATGAAACTCCTGGAACCGTAGCGTGTACACGGTTATCTGTCACGCGCTAGCGAAACGGTGTATCAAAAGAAAACAGGCCATTCAAGGTTTTTAATGTTCATCCTTTGAAATAGATTAGCCAAACTACTACACACACATTTATTCACAGTATTATTTGTAATACACTGAAATATCTAGGGGGGGTGTTATTTGACTCATGTCTTCACTGGAGGTCTGAGATTAAAGAAACTGATAAGATGAGAAAATTAAAGTAATTGCGTGTGATTGATGACAATTTTTTCTGCCAAAAATTCGCAGTTTTCTCGCGTATTACATATCTTTCCCTATACTACATATACGGGAAAATAAATAATAATTGTCCTTTAAACAACTATCAGTATCTGTAGCAAGGCCATATTTTCAGATAAAATAAAGGTCACTTGTTAAAACATACACACAGTTAGCCAGGCAGTTATAAATGCTAAGTCTAAAACTGGATTAAAATACAAAATTTTCGACCTACTGTTTAGTGTTCTTCAGATGGGGAAATATAAAATAAAAATTTCATGTTATAAAAGGAGGCTGGAGATCCAGTCAACAAATTCAAAAGGGGGTTCATTCACTTTGTAATATGTGAAATGTAAAATGGGGGAAAGACACGAAGTGTCGAAAAAAAAAACACATGCAAACTATTAAAGGCAAACAATGTGAAAAGTCATTGTTTACTCAATTTCAGATCCTTTCAGGTTGTTGTGTTTTACGACGGAAATAGTGCTTAATATTGTTTCCATGATGTGATCTTGTTACTGTGTAACAAAAGTAATTAGTGATTCAAATTGTTCAAAGAATTAATCATCCCGAGCGCAAATCTAACCAGGTTTTGGCTCAAGGCAACTGGGCGTAAAGGACACCCGAGTTCGATTCACGGTCAGGGTTACTAACTTAAAATAATTTTAATGAAAATGTTCATTATTTTGTTTATAGGCACATTTACAAACCTATTCTGCAGTGATCTATTATATTTTTAATTTGTAATGAATGGCGAAGCATAATAATTTACAAACATTTTAAATTAATTGCAATGGAATGGCAAATACGGCGGTGGCAGCAACTGAGTTATCAGTGTGTTTTTACACGGCCTGTTCCTTCACAGAAATTTAATCATTAAAAACTACAAATATGACACGAGTTTATCGGCCATTCTGTCACGAGGACGCGCTGACAACGGACCAATGAGCATCGACGAGTGCGAATGCGTCGTCAGCGGGCGGCGGCGGCAGGCGCTCGTTACATCACCCCTTGGGGATAATTAAAATTAGCGGGAGCGATAACCCCGGCGCCAGCGCATTCCACGGCAGCGCGCGGCGCAGCGAGGCGAGGCAGCAGGGCGGGAAGCGAGGGAGGCAGGCCGGGACGGGAGGGGCGGGGAGCGAGGCAGGGCGAGGTGTGAGCGGGAAGGGACGAGGTGGGGACGGGCCGGGGTGTGGCGGAGTGGGGAGGGGGAACGGAGGGGCGGGGAGCGAGGCAGGGCGAGGTGTGAGCGGGAAGGGACGAGGTGGGGACGGGCCGGGGTGTGGCGAATTGGGAGGGGCGGGAAGGGAGGGGCGGGGAGCGA
>JAHLJT010009751.1:0-66651 GCA_031308135.1 Acheta domesticus
TGCCTTTGAACCTTTGGATTAAAACTTTTTTTTTTTTTGGAAATTCGAAGTTGTACACTTAAATGGTATGTTAAAAACAACATAGTTGATTACTAGGGGGTGGATGTCTATGCTTTTTCATATTTTTGTCCGTTACTTTAGGGCATAACTAAGTGACATTTGTTGACATTTGTTAGAATTGAATGTTCTTTAGATTATATTAGTGCGTATTTGTGGATATTTGTTGTTTTTCCTGTTTGTGCATGTGCATGTAATTATAGGAGCATATTTTGCATATTTCTTTAAAATAGAGACTTATTTGTAAAACGATTCATGGTTTCATAGAATCTTTTTATTTGTGAACGTCCATTGATTTGAAAAAGCTTGTCACAGTTTGAGATTTTTTCTTTTCAATTGATGATAAAATGTTTGTGCAAATGTAGGATATTTCTTTAAATCGTATTTTTTTTTAATAAACTGAAAAATGAAACAAGATATACACTGTACTTCACTGAGATGCATATTTATATTTCAGTTATTACTCCCGCGAAATAAACTAGTTCATAATTTTTGCACAATAATATATCTTTTCATTCCATGCATGCTTCTCCTAAATTTTATCAAGATAGATTATCAAGAATTTTATCGAAACACTCTGATACAGGCAATGGAATTTTGTTAATTTTAATTGTTTATTAAAGAGCATATTTTACAATTTTAGGCCATAATTGCATATTTTTAAAGCATATTTCAAGATTTTTTAGCTCATAAAAGTCCTCCTATGATTTCAGTTGCAACAAAATTGGTCGCAATGTCAAATGTAACTCCACTCGAGTCTCTTTGTGAACTGTCCACTCGAGTATCTTTTGTGAACTTACAGAAGTACTTATAAAGCATTGAAGGCTTTCACAGCCGGAGTCAATATTCTTGATGTCGTCCGGGCTGATGGCCGTGGTCCAATTGGCTTCTAACTGCCAAACGTTTCGCCCACGACTGCGGTGGGCATCTTTAGTGGCGATGGTCTCGGGCGAAGTGTCCGGGACAGAGGCCCCGGGTGGTGGTAGCGGAGGGGGTGGTTCGCGCACTGGCTTCTGATTGGCTGTCGCTTCGCGGGCTGGCTTGCGATTGGGCATCGACCGAGATGGGAGTGGGGCTGGGAATTTTGTTATTGTTAGGTTTTGTCTTGGTGTTAAGGAGTACGGGATGCCAGACGGAACTAATTTTGACTCCTTCTTTTTCCTGTTGAAATTGTTCGGATGTTTGAAAATTTCTATCGCTTCCCGTTGTAAGCGGGCGTGGTAGTGGTTTGTAGTGGATAAAATCTAGGTGTTATGGAATAAGATGTCATGTTCTTTTCCCGAAAGAGCATGTTCAGTCACCGCGGATCTTTCGGCCGAAGCGGCAGTTTCGTTTATGTTCTGCAAGGCGAGTGTTGACGGAGCGTTGCGTTGTGCCTATGTAGACGGAACCACAGGAACAGGGAATTCTGTAAACACCTGTCGACATTAATGTGTTTCTCCGGTCCTTTGCTGAACGAAACATGTTGCGGAGCTGTATGGTAGGCGTGATAACTGTCTTGATTTTGTGTTGCTTCAGGATCTTGTTGATGCGGTCAGTGACGTTTTTGAGATATGGCAGTGAAATGGTGTTGGTTTCCTCTTCCTCGGAACTGCTGCGTGCGCTCTTGTTAGGGTGTAGTGCTCTATTTACTTCCTGGGCTGAGTAACCGTTGGCTCGAAGAACATTTTCCAGATTACCGAGTACTTGGTGCACGTTGCTTTGTTCACATATGCGTCTGACACGGTGGACAAGTGTCTTCATCATTGCCCTCTTCTGGCTTGGGTGGTGGTTCGACATTTTATTCAGATATCGGTCCGTGCGGGTGACTTCCGGAAAAATTTATGGCCCAAGGATCCGTCTTCCCTCTTGTTGACAAGTACATCAAGAAAAGGTAGTTGTCTATTTTGCTCTCTTTCAACAGTAAATTGAATACGGTGAATGCTATTCAGATGTTGTTGAAACTCCTCTAGTGTTTCTTCCCCGCGACTCCAAATGATGAAGGTGTCATCTACGTAGCGCAACCAACACTTGGGTTTGCGCGGCGCGGTGTTTAGCGCTATATCCTCGAAGTTTTCCATGTATAGTTTGGCCACAATCGGACTCAGCGGGTTTCCCATGGCTACCCCATTTTCCTGTTCGTAAAACTCCGCATTCCATACAAATAGGTCGTAGTGAGCACGTGGTGAAAGAGCCCCGTGATGTCATCTGGGAAATGCTTTCGCAGTAACGCTAATGTTTCAGAGACTGGAACCATGGTGAAAAGCGATACCACATCGAAGCTGACGAGTAGATTGCCTGGTTGTATTGTCAGAGTCTTCAGTTTTTCCACAAAAGACTGAAAAGTTTTTCCACTGAAGACTCTGACAATACAACCAGGCGATCTACTCGTCAGCCTTTACTTACACATACTTATATTTACATGCATTGCACTGTCAAATATTTCAAGAGACCAGACGGTAGCTTAGAGCCTGCGCCAGCTGGGGCGTTGCTCCGCTTGTGGAAAACATCCGGATGGGGAAAACTTCGCAAACCGGCTTGTAAGTTGGCGCCGAATTGCGCCAGCCAATGGGAGAAGATCACCGCCACTCCCACAATGAAAAATGCTCTGCACTTACGGAACTAAGTGACCTTAGCAATCGAAACACCCTAAAACATGAATCAATCAATCAGTCTATGCTGATGCGTACATGAAGCTTGAAAGCTTGTCACACGAAAATTAATTTTAATAAAAAAGATATATTTATTTAATACTCTTGACGTGTATTTTGTTTTGGAATATCTTAAATAGTATATCTTTTTGAATGCTTAGTTTTTGTCTCTCATTCGCTTCTTGATATATTTATATAGCCTTCATTGCGACCATGTGAGAAGCCGTCTATCCAGCATGATTTCTCTAGATCCTAAACTTTGCATGTTATTTCATTTAGATGTTTTTCATTCATCGCCAATGAACTTCTCTCATAGCCGAATATATTCAAAGGTGTCTTTGTTTTTATTCAGTCTACTATATCAACCTCAAATGCAAGGAAAAGATGGCGTGTTTCCTTGAAGAATTTTAAAATAGAACTCTGCTTTAGAATTTTGATCGATTTTCCCACTTTTCCTCTGAATATTCAAATTTCTTTTAATTCAGAAAGCGATAAGCGACTAAAAGTGTACATATTTGCTTATATGAAGAAAGTTTGATAAGACGAGCAATTGCGTGCAAATCGAAAATTCTAAACTTGTCGCACAAGCGTTCATTCATTGGTCACGAAACTTCTAGATGACCGTGGCGACTGGAACACTTTATAACACTCTGTGATGAAGAATCGTGATTCCCCTGATTTCTATAGCTAAATCGGTAGTGAATTTCATTATAGAGCAGCAACGAAGTTCTTTGTGCTTAACAATTTGTAATTTGAATCGAGGACTGTTGTGGACAGTTGTGGATGTTAAAATTGAATAGTTCGAAATGTGCATAAAAATAAAATTCTCTGCATAATCTTCTCAGTATTCAAAGAACCAGTTGTAGTAATAAAACAATATATTTCAAAATGTAGCAAAAGTCTATACTAGATGTTATTTTGATATATTTCATACATTTTGTTTTGGCAGTGCTTCTCTTCTTATTTTTATTGCATTTCTGATTAATACGCGGTTATGCATATGTCATGTTACCGTATAGCGAAACTGCGCGATATGAACAATGTCATCATGGTGTTGGAATTAGTTCATGTTGATGCAAATCGTAAAAGATATCTTTGATACCTTCGTGTGTATCTGATTCAAAGAGTTCGGTATTACATTTCACTATTTGTACGAGATCATAACATTAGTATTCTGATTACTCTTCGTGGGTTTTGATCAAGTCTTACTTTTGAATTAAAAGCATTCCCCAGCTTTTCATCCAGTGCTCGTTTTCCTAATCTGCTCCTAATTTCCTTGCTGCTCATTCTACCGCGCTTGTTGAACGAACATTTTACATCTACGGTTAGTTGATTTCTTTATTGATTCATAGTTGCACCAAACACAAATTGTAATATATCTTAGTGAATACCCCCACGCCATCTCCGAGCGTTGTCTTTGGCATTCCGCTCTTATTTTGTTTCTCCAGCGTGCGAAAATTCCGGAGCCATTCCGTTCGCTGTTCGTCGGAGGCCGACCTCGGGGCGTTCACTCGCAGTCCGCCGGGAGCGGTGAGGCCATGGGGCGGGGGGAGGGGGGCTGGGATGGGTGCTCGCTAAACGGGAGCGAGGGTGAACCGTCGCTCTGTTCCCTAATTACGTAAGCGTAATTGCCGGGCTGCACTTTCCGTGTTTATTGCTAATTGATTCACGAGAGCGCTGCGGTTTTACTGCCGGCGGAAGCCCTCTTCGTTTTTTTCCCCGCCCGTCGTCGTCCCCGCTTTTTTCCCCCCAGCGGCCGCGCATGGAAAGTGTCACCGCGTGTTGCTCTTCGGTGGCGTCCTCTCCCTCGTCCTCCTGGTGGCCCCTGTCGTCGCCGCTCTCTGGCCTCGGCCTTCCCGCCATGTGCCGACCCTGTTTGCCAGTTCCCGATCGCCTCCCCACTCCCTTTCGATTCTAGCGCTTTTGCGCGCCATCCGTTTCCTCGTCCCTCCACTTTACCGGTTCGCTTGTTCGGGCATGCCTCTTCACGATCTCATCCGACTCCCCAGTTTCTCTCGCTTTTCCTTTCATCGCGATACCTAAACCTGTCAGATTCCTCATACTCTCAGTTTCACTGACCCTCTCGCTTCCCCGTCCCTCCTGCTTTTCCTTTCTCCTGCATTTCCTTCCTCCCGCTTTCCCCATTCTTCTCGCTTCCCCTTTTCTCCCGCTTCCCCGTTTCTTCCGCTTGCTCTTTCCTGCACTTTTCCGTTTCTCCCGCTTCCCTGATCCTCTCGCTTCCCTTTTCCTCCCGCTTCCCCGTTTCTCCCGCTTCCTCTTCCCTGCCACTTCTCCGTTTCTCCCGCTTCCCCGTTCCTCCCACGTCTCCGTTCCTCTCGCCTCTCCGTTCTTCTCGCTTCCGCGTGTCCCTGCTTTTCCTTCCTTTCACTTCCCCTTCCCTCCTGTTTCCCCGTTCTTTTCCCGTTTCCTCGCTCCTCCGTCTTTCTCGTCAATCCGGTCTTTTCGAATCGCTCTCCTCTTATCCTTCGATCGTTGTACGGGAACGACTAAACAATTGACGGCGGAGCGCGCGGAGCAGGAAAGGAAGACTGGAAGGCAGCGTGCATTCGGACTGCTTGGGAGGACTACCCGTAGCATTGCGAAAGGAAACTGTTGGACAGGTTGAAACATGGGAGGTCAGGTCAGATGGAGAGAGACGGGAGACTTCGATTATAATCGATATTTGCTATGATAATTATCAGACGTGATAGAGCTGGCGCAGCAGGGATGGCGGGCTAAAGGAGACGATGAAAATTATTGCGAGGATGTCCTGGTGAGGTTGTCTTTCTACAACGGTATGGAGGTAAGATATTATGAAGGTGTCATAGGGAGGGTGGGTCGGGGAAGACGTGGAGTAACACGGCGTCTGAGAAGATCAAGCCCATCAAGGGATGGGTTGGTAGTGTAGATTTGTGGGACAGGGAAGATCCTGTGGGGTGGGGACGGGTAAAATGTGATTGCGGTTTGTCGTGGTGATAGTGGTGAAGCCTGAAGTGACGTGGTATAGCAAGGTATTTTGTAAAGTAGCGGTTCGTTGCGTGTCGAAACGATTCATGGATCAGTGTGGGGTTTCTTAGCGTAGCGTTTCATATCATAGCGTAACATAAGGTGGCGTTTGGTAGCAAAGCGTGGCATTTCGTATCATAGCGTGGCATTTCGTATCATAGCGTGGCATTTCGTTGCGTACCGTGTTGTTGCGCAGCGTATAGCGTAGCATGAGTGTTGTACATGGTCACAACTGCTTCCGTCTGCTCCGCATGGTACCGTCTGCCCCTCCTGGCTCCGCGGGGTCCGTATATATTGGCCCCCGCTTGCATGCGGCAGCACGTTTTAGAGGTTGTGCCGCCGAGATGTTATGCTTGCCGATGCAAGCCGCTAACCTTCGGTGTGGAGTAATGGTGGCACGCCACAGTATCGTACCGTAGCGTATCGAAGAGTAGCATGGCACTTTGAAGCGTTGCGTAGCACTTTGTAACGAGGCTTGACGCCCCAAGACGTACGATTCATGGTGGGGCCCAACGTGACGTGTGTTGTGTCGCATGCGACACAGTCGCATGCGACACAGTGATTGGCACATGGCGTGGCGTGGCGTGGCATGGCGTCTTGTGGCGTAGTGTAACGTGACGTGGCGTGGTGTGGCGTGAATGGTGAGCATGGCGCGCACTGAGAAGAGGGCGGGAGAGGCCGGTGAAAACGGGAGCTGCCGCCGTAGAAAATTGGCGGCGGTGACTATGGCGAGAGCTGGGAGGCAAACAATTAGAGCGATGGACGAAGGATTGGGTTGAGAAGCGGCTGGTAGACGGACGCCCGCGCCTGCTCACCCGGGTCCGCCTGTCCCCGCGCCCGCCCCGCTCCCGGCCCCGCGCCCGCCCCCGCGCCCGCCCCCGCCCCCGCGCCTGCCCCCGCGCCCGGGCCCGCCCCCGCGCCCACACGCGCCCTCGCTCTCGCCCGCGCCCTCGTCCGCGCCCGCCCCTGCCCACGCCCCTGCCCCAACGCCTGCCCATGCGCCTACCCCCGCGCCGCACCCCGCGCCCGACCCCGCGCCAACGTCCGCGACCGCCCACGCGCTCGCCCCCTCGCTCGCCTCTGCGCCCGCACCCGCGCCGGCCCGCCCGACCGTTCGCCCGACCTCCCGACCGTTCTTCCGACTACCCGCCCGTTCGCCCGACCACCCGCACGTTCGCCCGACCACTCGCCCATTCGCCTACCCGTCGGATCGCTCCCCCGCCCTTCCCCCCTCCTTCGCCTGCCATCCGCGCCGGCCTGTCCGTCCGGCCGCCCGACCGCTCGCCCGACCGCTCGCCCATCCGCACCCTCCAACTCGCCTGCCCGCACCCATCGCTTCTGCCTGTCCGCCCCCCCTCCCCGCCGGCCTGCCAGATCCCGCGCCCGCGCCCGTGAACGTGCAATTGGCGTAATTACAGCGACGGCAGATCGACCGCGCCCGCGACGAGGCCGAACTGAGCAGCGACGAAGTGTGCTCGCTAAGTGCCGCGGAGCAAATGCCCTGCGCTGAAACGTTGGCACGAGAGCGAATCGACACTCATCGGTGCTATGCAGGGAATGTGATCCTTTGGGTCGACGTTTACGCGCCGAGCGAAATACGGGACCATTTGAAGAGTGCTCCATCCGGAACTTTATCGAGTAGATTGTTGATGAGTTGGCCGGCAGTTTTTTTGTGACCTAGTCTAGCGCCGAACGCGGACCATGTTAGCTCCGAGCGTGGACCGCGTTTCAGTTTACTGCATCGTTTTTTGTTTGTGCTTTTTAGTAATGACCTCACCGGAATGCTCTATTAGTATTAATTTGCGATGAACCGGGCGAATGACATGACATTTTGATCTCATGGTTTTGTGCTTGTGATCAATAACGTATTTCCTTACTTCCCCAGGGGCATGTGCAAAAACAACTGCTAAAATAAAGAAAGTTGTCAATCAAGATGTAATAAAATAATGTTGTTTGTTAACAAAATATTTTTTTGATTTGTAGTGTTTTAACCCGTAAAATTAGGTATTTCTTTATATCGTTGGCTGTAACTCTTCACTCTCCTATACGTATTAAAGTGCCTGAACGTGGAATACTTTATATATTTTCGTCTACAACATCACAAATAAACATAAATTTGAATATTAGTGTAGATAATTACTTAAATACACAAGATAACTTATAAATATGTGTGGTTAATATTATTAATTTAAATCTATTAGAAATGTACGATATTGCATAATTAAAAAGGTCTGTAATTACTCCACATTAGGTGTACTCTATTCCTAAAGTGGAATAGTGAATTATTTTTTTAAGTAAATAATAAATGCATAAACGTGTATCACAACGTTTATTTAAGCAAATACGCATATTTTGTTTAATATATCAGACAGTTCCTGCCGACGAAATTCTTTTTTATATTATCTGCACATGGGACATGAGTCTGGTTCTTACACTTCTGACACTGAGTCTAATCAGTTAAGCTCGTGATCCATACGCCTCCAAAGTACAGTACAGAATGTCAACATTAAGCAACATGATGTATACAGGAAAAAGAACCATGTACTTTTGACCTAAAGCAGTAATGCGGAATATTCTACATTCGGAGAATGCTCGTATTCCATATTAGGGTACAGCGGCCATATTTCTTTCAAGCTTTCGCGGTCAAAATCTGCCTAAATGTTCTTTATATATTCTATAATATTTCTTTAAATATAAAACTAACACATACTACATAGATCGTTATTCTAATATTTACAGCACAAGAGTAACAGCAATTCTTTTGTTTACTGCTCCAATATTTTGTTGACGCTCTGAAGAACACACGCTCTGCCACTTCACTCAAGAGCTTCAATTCAAAAAACATTATCTACGCTCAATCAGGAGCGTCCTCAAAGTAATTTCTACATTTTGTCTCGTGACGTCAGCTCAATACAGGTTCCATACTTGGGTATTTCACATTAGGAGACTTTGCCCTACAATCATTTACATCAGGAGTGTGTAACTTGTAAGGCCTCAAGGGCTTCATCCAAAACCGTTCATATGGTTACGGGCCATATTGTCATTATTCGGACGGTCCACATCTGGCTTTCCCGCATTGTTCGTCTTGGCACTGAAACCGGCTGCTCTGAAACGAGGGAGGTGAGGGTGGGGGGGAATTAATTGATGCGTTTTTTTAATGTATTTATTAATACTTGTTCGACAAAATATTTGTCTTTCAAGTGTGCGAACATTATTTTACATTAATGGGAACAGGAGGAGAAACTTAAATAGTAACCCCTAACATACTACTGACATGTATTTTTGATTTTGATAAAACAAAACATTGGTTATAAATATTACATGTGTGAAATTTATACAATAAATAATAAATACTATGGAGTTAACTATGGAGGATGTAATAGATCTATTGAGTAACGTGATTTAATTCTGGGGAAAGGATTAGCTGTTTTTCCGAGTTGAAAAGATTTATAAGCAGGAGAAGAAGTAAGTGAAGTATAGAATTTGTCTGAGAGACGAAGGATCCAGGATTTTAGAGGTAGAGTAATACTGAGTTCATGTAATATTTGGTCGTTTCTTATGAACCAGGGGGCTTTCAATATTTTTTCTTAGATATTTGTTTTGTATAACGTCTAATTTGTGAATGTGCGATTTTGCTGCACCACCCCAAATGGGCATGCATATGTCAAAGATTTGGCAGCCGATGGTGTAGCGGTTAGCGTAACGGACTGCTATACCCAAGTTCGCGGGTTCAAACCCGATCGAAGCCGTGGATTTTTAGGGGCGTACGCCTTCCTTCGGAGGGGAAGTAAACCGGCTGTCCCATGTTAGTAGATTTACTTGCATGTAAAAGACCCTCAAGCCTAAATGACGCCTCTGAGCTAAATTCAAATCGCCGGTTTCGTCGCCTCAGTAATACCTTCTTTCCGCTCTATTCGAAGAAAGGAGTGTAGCGAAATTTGCGTGGTCAGACGGAAGAGCAGGCCTCATGGCCGGTGTCTCGCCACGTAAAAATAAGGCAATTCAATTCAATTCAAAGATGGGCGAATGATGCGTGATATCAGGTCGTAGCACGCATAACGCAGTGAAACACATTGAGATGATTGTGAATTTCTGAATTTAATAGAGAAATACTTAAATCTAGACTTAATCTACTTTCAAATGAAAGCGGGAATTGATCCCGGCAGGGTGCGTGCGCTAGGACCTGTCTTCTCTTCCCACAATGGATGGAAGGGACTTTCACTTTGACTGGTAACCTTTCGCGGGCCACAATCATTGGCAGTGCTGGACGCATGTGGCCCGCGGGCCGGCAGTTGAACAATCCTGAATTACATGGTAGTTTTTCACAGTGAACACTACATTCATAAAAATCTTGATAGAATTACACAAATTTCGTAATATTATTTGAGAAATTTAACCTCAAAGCTCATTTTATAGCATAAGTAATATTTTCCAGTAAAAAGTTTATATAATTATCAGATTTGTGTATTGAATTATTGACATGTGCAAATACTCGAACGTGTTTGGTAATTCAGATTTAAGTTGTTACTTTGATATTATGCGTTTAAGAACCAATCTGATCTGATTTGATCTATCAGATGAAATGTCTTAAAATTGGTTTTTGCTTTTTCAGTAATTTAAAAACATATGTTTAATAATGTTCACTCAACTTCGAAAAACGTAATATAATGGAAGAGGAAAAAATACATTTTTACTTTCCCGTATACGTACGTATACACGGAGTGATATACGTAGTATAGGGAAAGTTATGTAATGCTGCGCAAAAAAATGGGCAATTTTCGGCGGAAAAAATTAATTGTCGGACCGTGAACGAATAAGTGGCTAAAACCAGTTGCTAAATTAAGAAAAAAATCCCCTAACATGTGGGGTAGCCAGAAACCCTGTTTTCTAGGTCCTTGATACCGAAAACCCAATTGAAAGGAAAACGTCCGTCTGTCCGTCCGTCCGTCCGTCTGTGAACACTGCTAGCGCCTAAACTATACGTACGATTTCTTCCAAAATGGATATTCACCGGCCGATCTGCTTCTAGTCAAAGCTTTGATATTTTGAAGAAGATTCTTCAAAATTTGGGGGTACTTTATATGAAGCCCCCCGGGGATTTTCAAACTTTTCTCAAAAACGGCTCCAAATGTTTTCTTTAAATTTCTTGTATGAATAGAGTAAAATACACCTATTAACATGGCATAGGTCCGATTTTCACGGATAACTGAATTTTCGAAAATGTTGAAAGTTTGAATTTTTTTCGGCATCTTTCTCTAACTACAAAATTGAAGATAGAAATGTTTTCTTCAAATAAAATTTGTTCTGCAAATTGAGTTCTTTCATAAAGGTCATGTAAATGTTTTTCAAAATTTTGGTAGTTTTAGTGCAATATTGCGTGCAATATGTGCAATTTTAAAAAATTACAAAAATAAGATTTTCTCAAAAACGACTCCAATTTTTTTCTTTAAACTTTTGGTATCGATAGTGGTATATAACTAAATAATTATGAGATAACATAAAAGCCATTGTTCGAACAAGTTATCTTATATTTATTTTATGTTTCATACTGAAGCACATCGCATGGTTTCGCAACCTCGCTTTAATACAACTTCTTTGTTGCCTAGCGCTGTCTGCGGCCAATTCTTACGAAAACTACCGCCTCCGGCATTCGCCGTACATAGCCGCTGCCGCAACGTGCGCCGTGCGCCGTTGATTTGTAACATAACAGCTCAGGTTCCTCCTGTTAATTTCATATTAATGGCGAAATTTCTATAATTTAAAATCATGCCTAATTTACACTTTGTTTATGAATTCCTTTCTTTCTTAAATTTAAACAACATAATCCCACCAATTTGTTTCCCTGCCTCCCATTGGCTACGGCACAAAATTCTGCTTGTTGTGCTGAAGATCTCGTGCAGTGCAGTCGTGCTAAAGATTTCGTGCAGTGCAGTCGTGGTGAAAATTTCTCTGTGTGCAGTCGTGCAAAATTTCGCATTTTCAGAAACGCTCAAACGCCATTTTCTTTTATATGGCTGCAAATTTTTTTTTGAACTTTTGTAACGGATAGTGCTAATTACACTCTTTAATATGACGTAAAGTTTATTTTGAGTTATTTTTCTGTTTTTTTTTTCAAAAATTACATAATTGTAATTTTTTTGAAAGATCTCTCACATCTTTCACAGCACATTACCAGCAATTTGTAAACATTATTATATTTGTGAGTGTAAGTGCTTCAAATAACTTCAAATAATGTATTTTGAAAACTCAAACATTTTCTGTGAAAATGAGCTTCAAATTTCCCATTTTTAGTAGCGCAAAAGCGCCATTTTCTCTTAAACGGCACATACTTTTTAAAAGAAAATTGCCATTTATTACAAGGTTTTTCTGTTCTTTAAAATTCTAAAAGTAATGTTTCCGTTCTACCAATAGGAAACCGAAAAATTAAGAAAATGACCAAAAAATGTCCTTTGGCGGTGATAGATGACAGCTGACAAGAAAGAGTTTGTGGCAATTCCGAATAGCTAGCGAAGACCCAAGGAAATAGAAAACTAATACGGGAAAGTCTGTGCCATTCTGTAGCACCACTAGTTATTATCTGAAGTGCAATTAAATGTGCATTTAATGTTATGCCGTTCACACTAATTTATTAAGATATTTTTCTACAAATTTAGACACAACTAAGGTACGTGACTGCCATAGTGATTAATGTTTATGTATGCTCGAGAGGTAAATAAATATACACCAGTCAAAAATGTGTAACCAGTCTTGTGCGGTTGTGGGGATTTTAAATTATCATTTAAATTAATTAACTCATTTTTTAAAATGTATATGAGTTTGCTACTTCTGTTTGACAGTGATGAAACTAGATTTAATGTGTGAATGAAGTAAGTAAGTAATTTTTGGAGAGCGAATTGTAATTGCTGGAACAGATGTCTAATATAGAATGCAGGGAATTGTGGATACGCGTGGAAACACACGGTTTTTGAAGACCGTAACACACGTTGAGGCTGGCGAGAATGGCGCATCTACCGCCTTACCTGAAGAACTTGTAGCTGCAATACCGAACTCCGTAGTTCCTCTGAGGTCCAAGGGTTCGAATGACGAGATTTTCGAAATTAGCTACGTAGCTAGACCGAATTCAGCCGCTCTCTGGAGAATTCTACTGGCCGGCTGCTCTTATCGGTAGTTTTTTCGTGTTTTTTTTTTCAACACCAGGCGAAAGCCTGAGGAGAACCGTAACAAATTTTCCACGGTGCGCGTGAGATCATTCTTTTCTCTTCCTTGACCTCTCCGTACCAGTTACACACATTTACACTTATATGCACTGCACTACCACACATTTCGGAAGACCAGACCACGTTCCTGCTAGCTGGGTGCCACGGTGTTGGAAGAAATCTGGTTGGGGTAAAAACTCGCGAGCCGACATAGTTTTGTGCCCGATCTCCCGTCGAGCAGGGGAAGATCATTGCCATTTCCCGCGATAAAAGCGTACACTACACGTACAAGAAAAAGGGCCTTAGCAGTTTACGTGGCCGGAATCATTAATCAATCAATCAATCGCTGAGGCTGGCGAAAATGGTGGATTTACTGCCTCAGCCGAAGAACTTGTAGAAGTTTGAGTCCCGATGGCGTATTTTCGACACCCGCTTAGTTTGTCTTTTGAGCACAAACTTAACAAAATGAGAATTGTAGCTGCTTTGATCTGCCGTTCACAGGTTTATTCCTATCAATTGGGACTGCATGACCTTGTTGCATGGGGACTAGATTAAACATCGGACTTTTAATTACACCTCTGATAAACTCATTCCGTCCCAGTTGGTTTCCTACTTTCATCCTTCGGGCCTGAGTTTGGACGCTTCATGATATAGAAAGACTCCGGAAGAAGTTGGAGAAGGTACAAAACGTTGGTGAGCTGCACCGCCATCAGAAACTCTTATTATAATGCCAGTGCCTATGTCTTATGCCCACACCTGAAGTAGATAAATGATTTCCTAGACTAGAGTTCATGGTCCTACGATATGTATCATGAAGAAGCAATGGTGGAATGAGAGGCAGAGGAAACTGGAAAATCCCGAAAAAAAGTCTTCCTACTCGGTTCGCCCACCACAAATTCCATATGGTTTGTCTGAAGGCGGCTCCTCACATTCGGCATTCGCCGAACAGCAAGCTGCTCCCAGCTAATCCCGATTTACTGATTTGGCAGGCAAATTTTCGCATCCTTTTATGTGTCCATAAGACCGGCACGCGGTGGTTAGGGCGAGCGCCGAATGTTCGCCATTCGGCAAATAGCAAGAAACTCATCCACACTACTCGGGATTCAGCGAGCGGTTGCTCGCTGTTTGCCGAATAGCGAATGTGTGGAGCCACCTTGAAATGCACCAAAGGTGGCGCAGGGCAAGAACTGATGTAACTGTAGTGCCTCTGACCGGGAGGTCCTGGCATTCCGAGTCCCAACGTTAGCAGGATTTTTGACACTAGCTTCACAGTTGGGTCGAATTCAGTCGCTGTCTAGAAGAGAATTTTAGCAGCCGACCGCTCCGATAGATAGTTTTCCGTAGTTTCTCCGATTAACACCAGGTTAATGCCGAAGTAGTATCCTAACAAACGTGCCACGAACCGCGCGCGATCTTTCCTTCCTCTTCCTTGTCCTTTCCTTACGTCTTACTCTCACTGTGAGTGTTCACATGCACTACTCTACCCCTCATGCCGGGAGACCGGTCGGATGCTTGGAGCTTGTCCCTGCTGGAGCGGTACCACCCTGGTGGGAGATACTTGATGGAGGAAAATCCCCAACAACCTGTCGTAGGTCGTCCCCGGATCTCGCCAGCCAGCTGGCAAGATCACCGCATCCTCCCGCGATAAAACACGCACTACACTTACTGCACTAATGACCGTAGCAGTTGATGGGCACAGAATCACTAATCAATCAACCAATCAATCAATTGGCAAGACGAACCCAATCAATACGAACTCAGGCGCCAGTGATAGAAGGCGAACGATATTCCAGCACGGGTCGCCTCGGCGCCGTCGGAGTGTGGGGCGCGCGTCCGCTGGCTGGAAGGTGGTGGAGGACGTTGGGTCGGCGCCCGGCTGGACGTGGCGCCTGGGGCGATGGCGGCGGAGGTGGAGGAGGAGGAGCAAGAGGAGGCGGTTCGCTTGCGCAACGGACGGCCGCGGTTCAAGGCCAGCCGGCGGCAGTCGCCGGCGCCGCTGCGACCAGTTGGGAGTCTGGCGGGTTGGGCATGGCGGCGGCCGGCGCCCACCGACACGCCACCTCCTCCTTTTCCTCCTCTTCTGCGACCACGTTCTCCTTCCACTCCTTTTGCATCTCCTCAGTTCTATTCTCTTACCTCCACCTACTCCTTTTTCTCCTTTTCTATATCTGCCTCCTCTTCCTCCTTTACTTCCACCCTTTCCTCTTCTTCTACCTTCATCTCCTGTCCCTCTTTTCCCATCTCCTTATTCTCCTCTCCTACCCCCTTATCCACCTTTCTCCTCCGTCTTCATCTCTATCCTCCATTTCCTTTTACTTCGTCTCCTGCTCCTATTTTGACTTTTCATCGAACTTTATCTCTTCCTCCTCCTTTATCCTTTCCTCCTACATTATCTCTTCTTTTGCAATCTCTCTTCCTCCAGCTTTCTCTTCTTACGCCTTCATCTCCTCCACATTTATCTCCTCCAATTAATCTCCTCTTCGTCCTCTTCTGACACAATTTCCTGCTCTACTGTCTTCTCTTCTATCTTACTCTAAGCTTTCTCCTGCATCTTCATCTCTACCCTCCTCTTTTGCTTTTATCTCCTACTTCTGTTCTTTTTCCACATTCTCATTCAAATTTATCTCTTCCTCCACCTTAATGTCTTCCTTCAACTTTACATCTTCCTCCAGAGATACCAGATACCTTTTCTTCCTTTCTTCGTCTCCTCCTTGTCCTCCTCTTCTACCTCCGACTTCATATCTTCTATCTCCGTCTTCTATATCTGCCTGATTACCATCAGCGAGTCTGAGTTACCTTCAGCGTATTCCACTTCTAGTTTCACATACTCCGCCGCCTCCTCTTCTATTTTCGCCCATCTATTACTCCAGTCTTCAATTTCCTATCCAGCCGTCCTCGATGCCTGAGATTATTTGACCGTAAAGGAAAGAGTTTCTTTGTTTCTTCTGTGGTTATACTTCGTATCGAAGCGTCGGGAGGTTGGAATAGTATTTAGTAATTTGTGTGTATTGTATCGCGTAGAACCTCGCGTTCAGCTGACCCAAGATCCCAGGAGGTCGCAAAGGTGTTAGAGTCTAGAATTCAGTTCAATGTAGACGCCGAAGGGATCTAATAATAGACACTTTTGCTAGAAAAATATCTTAGGAAGAGACTTTTATATCTCCTATAGAGAGTTTATTTTTCTTTACTTTTCCAATTTCAGCTTTTTCTCCTACACCTTTCACGTTTACTTCCAGCATTCCTTACGTGTCTTTCATTTATTCCTTTAGGTTTTCGTTTGTTCGTGACCCCTTTTGCCTATCTCCGTTTTCATTTTTTCTACCTTCATCACTCTCTTCATTGAGCATTTCTTCCTGCATCTCTTTCATCTCCACTAGCACCCACATCCCCTAAAAAATTCATTTCCCTTCCCTTACCTTACCTATGTGACGTGCCACCCTCGGAGCTGACTGACTTCAGCGTATTCCTTGGTCAGCGCGTCACTTTGAAGTAGTGGTTGACCTGAAGGATTTTTTTGAGATGGGGGAAGGGAGGGCAGTTTCCTCAAAAAGAAGTCTTGTTCCAAACAATGCACCATTTATTACGGTTACATGAAAGAGAGAGAGAGAGAGAGAGAGAGAGAGAGAGGGGGGGGGAAACGATAAATCAGATAAGTCGAGCTCAGACATGGCGGCCTCTTATCCCATCACTCCGTGGTCCAGGCGCGGCGAAGACGACAGCAGCGGCGGCTGCGGCGGCAGCGGCGGAGCTTTGCGAACGAGTCATCATGGAAGAGCGTTCTTGGTGTCCTGGTGCAGGACGTTCACAGTTCTCACGTACGCCTCTGACTCGCCTGTGACTCACATGGTCCCGTCTGCTCCGCATGGTCCCGTCTGCTCCTCCTGGCTCCTCGGGGCCCGTATATATTGGCCCTCGCTTGCATGCGGCAGCACTTTTTGGAGGTTGTGCCACCGAGATGTTATGCTTGCCGATGCAAGCCGCTAACCTTCGATGTAGAGTAATGGTGCCTCGCCACACTTATCTCACCTTAAAATATTAATTTGCCTGGAAATAGGCGGAGTTCAGTATAATCCAAGTGCCCACGCCTTCAACTTACACAAATTCTTGTGATATATGAATTGACGAAAATTGATTAAACCAGCGCTAGGGCGAATCTATTATACATTAAAGCAAAAAACGAACTTTAAATTTGAAGAACAATCGTATCGAATGTGGAAATGTGTAATAAATACTAATAAATCAAAATATACAATGCTCTGTGTAATGCGATAGTCCTGTTTCATTTCGGAGATAAACTGTCTCATAGGAAAAAAGGCCAAAAGCGATATTTGCATCAAAACATTGTATTAAATCAATTTTGTAGCAAACAACATACAAACATGCTATAAAATGTTCAACAAAAATACCCATTTATACAGAAAATCTAATTTGAATTGAGTCCGAATGAATAATTTAATTTACGCCGTATCTCATTAATGAGTTGTGTGCCAAAGGAATACGCACATATTCCTGTTTACGATAGCACTGTCGTTGAGTGCTTTTGAGCAAATGGTATTTGAAACAATCTTTATGTCTCGAAATGAGCACTTTATGTATAAACTTACTGTAAGGCGATATTCATTAATTTTGAAACTGTTGCAAGCTGTTGAGAGAAAAGCTTCTCCCTTCAGAAGCACGTGATTCTATCTTTTCCTCATTCGCTTTGAAAAGTGGTCCAGTGAGTTAACGATACTAGTCTGTCTAAAATTAGGTATTTCTACACACAACCACTCATCCTTACAGAACGTAAAGAAGCGGTTAGAGAAAAATTGTGTTAACTGGGTACCTTCAACCCTTCATATTTCTGGATACGAATAATGTGCGTGTGTTTTGTGTGTGTAATTGGCGGGAGTGGTGGAACAATGATTGCGCACGGTCTTTGACCCATTTCTTAGGGTATTGTTCGGACATTCGCCTGAAATATTTGGGATAAACGTAGCTATATAGCAATTGTTGAAATCCGCCTCCGTTGGGATCGAACCCTGGAGCCCTATCGTGAGATAGGGCCGGATGTGTGGAGTTTTTCTTTAGACGTCTCTTGAAATACAATTTGGTTGCTATCTTAACTCATTTCAGAGCCCAGTGAACTTCTATATCTGTTTGAACGAGGATTGGGGAAGAAGTCATGGCAATTTTTTTTTTTCTAGAAGAAACGTTATCTGATTTCACAATTTCATTTGTAGCATGCAAGAAATGCTGCAGTATGGTGAGTTCACATCAACTGATGGATTTGTGAGTGTCTCTATTAGCACTGAATGCAATGTGAAATTAGCACCTAGCAACGTGAAATCAGTTGTCCGCGCCAGATGAATGTAACCTGATTGAGCAGCGCTCATACTTCAAGACAGCCGTTCTCCGTGAGAGAAATGCCCAAAAATATCTCAGGGAATTGGTGGAAGCTCTTGAGAATAATTCCCTTTCGTACCGGACTGTTGCGAGGTGAGCAGGAGAGTTTCTGCGAGGAGACTTAGCAACCAGTGATGAGGAACAAACAGGACGACCTGTGAGTGTGCGGACCGATGTGGGACGTGCGGTAATTAAACATCTGGCTAATTGGGCCTTTAAAACGGGTGTGTAATGCTTTTGAATGTTGTGAACTCCTATATGCTAAAATGCTTTGGAACATAAAACCAGTACTGTCATCTAAAATAAATATGAGAAATACAATTTTGGCGTGTCATTAAATATCTGTGCACTTAGTTTATACCTTGTCGTTTCATTTGTATATTTCACATTTTTCACCTGTGCTCGTAATCTCACAAAAAATATTTGCCATGAAATATGCCCCAATCTTCGTATTACATCAACTCCAAAGCATTGTGTACTTCAAACGAATGAATTGATAACGCTAATAGATTTGAAACATTTTATCGGAGTATAGAGTCTTGAATATTGTTAAGATGTTTGAAGAGGAGTATACGTTATAGTACTGCATATAATTGTTTTTAAAATACTAAATATCTCTTCGCGTACCATTCCCAAACACTACCTGGTCATTCATTTCAGATAATGCTTGTGTGAAGCAGAGATATTTTGGAATTTGGTCGGATGTTTCTTTGGACCTATATCCATCGTTTCGTATTGAAGGGCTTCTGTAGAAAACGAAGCGTCATTTCAAATACCTTAAAAAATATGAGAAACACAATTTTGATGTATTCTTAAATGCTCATGAATTTACTTCATACCTTGTTCTTTCATGTGTATATTTTACATTTTACACCCGTGCTCGTATTTTCACAAAAAAAAATAGTTGCCCACGACCTACGCCCCAGACAACTTGTAATGCAATTGAATAAAATTTAGTTCAATAGATTGTGGTATAATGCAGTGCAAAAAGCAATCCAGTGGTTTATTACACTTCAGTGCCAGACATCGAAATTAACATATTTTTATAAAAGTACAATGTGTACTCCATAATCCACCTTGCTGAGAACAATACCTCAATAAATATAAGACACACAATTTTGGTGTGTCATTGAATGTCCATGCAGTTTGTTCACACCTTGTTCTTTCATGTGTACATTTCCCATGAACCATGCTCGTATTTTCACACACAAAAACAAAAATTAGTTGCCGTGACGTATACCCCAACCCTCGTACGTTGGTCGCTTAATTGACGAATAATCTCGTTTCTGGGGAGTTTCGGAGCGGTAGCTGCCCGCGTGGAACCACCGTCGTGAGCGGCCCGGCAGCGTCTTGCAACGCGGTTGCGCTCGGCAACTTGTTCGGCGCGAACGGCGCGCGGCCGCCCGCCCGCGGAGGGTGACAAAGCGCGCAAACTTTTCTCATTTTCTTACGTTTCTTCTGGCGTTCACAGGAATTTTCCGCTCTTCATTCCAATTCTGTTTCCCGGACGAGTGCCGTCAGCCGAATCACGCCGCGGCTGGACGCTGCGAAACACGTCGCAGTTCTTTTTTTTTAATTATTTTCTTCTCGCCACTTTGTTTTTGATTAGACGGATTTACAAGGAGATAGTCCGATGGCGTTTCTTAAAATGTGGTAATATGAGTTTTATGCTCTTGCCTACTGCGTTTTTGGTTTTTGTTTGCAGAAAAATGTAGCAATATATGTGTTATATATTTTCAGAATATAGGCCAATAATAATGTCACTTTGAAAGACAATTCAGATACCGGCTCATCCCGACTATAAGGGACACACGCTGTCACGGTCTCATTAATATGTTTGTAAGTATCGTTTACTGCGCAGTTTGATTACTAGAGGTTTTCTTATAATGTGCTTACTGAAGTGATTTCTTATAAAACTGAATTGGTAACTATGCGATGGATAGACTCAAGGTTGTTTATAGTGAACGCAAGGGCCGAAGGCCCAAGCCTCGCCGTGACTTGGATCCGGGCGAGCGAAGCGACAAAACTTACTTTTGAAAGTAATTGGCATTATAATGCAGTGGGAACAAAATCGCCTATCGGTTCGATACAATACGAACGTATTATGGAGGCCGTGACAGCGTGTGTACCCTACAGTCGGGATCAACCCATAGATTATGTTTTTAAAAAAATAGAAACACACGAGTGACAGATTATTATTAAAGGAACGTCGCAGTAATGCTAACCTCATTTATTTCTCGTGAATACCGATTGTAATGTTTGTGTCAATATATTCAAAACTATTGTATTTGATTTTATTAACTGAATTGTTTGTCCTTAAAGAACATTTGGAAGCGTTTGCCGAAGCTAGGCAACATGGTGAATGATGACATGTAATTATTATATTGAAGGTTTCGTATTTAATTCGCATTTCTTATTGAAGAAAATTAAAAATATAGAGAGTATCTGATTGCAATCAAAGCAACTATTTACCCAGTCCTTGCTTCTTTTTTCTTCATAAATTCATAATTTTTCTGATCTCTCTAACAAAATCTAATATACCTAAATATCCATTAAAATGATGGAATTTTGTAGTATATCGTAGGTATTGTTGCACTGTTGGCAATTATAGTACGCAAGTTTAACAAATTTTGAATGGTTAATATTTTTGGGTTTATTACCAAATATTTTTTGCAAAAAAAATGTAGATTATGTTGTGTACAAATGTGTATTATATTATGATCGTAAATGCATTTCCAGTGATTTTCATATTTCGTGGAACGATGAAAATTGTTCAAGTGGAAAACTCTGAAATTCTTTTCCAATACATTTCAAAATACTTTCCGCAATATAAACCTCTAAACTCCTTTGATCGCCGCTGGAGTGTGCGGTTTTCAAAAAAAAAGGAGCAAAAGAAAAAAGTATCGGGTCTCTCACGGAGAAACCGACATGGATAAATGCGCCACGACTGCGGACACACCCCTTCAGTGCGACACGAGTCAAGAGAAAACAAAAACAATCGGTAAAAGTGAGGCAAAACTTAAGCAAGTGAAATATTGACACGCACGCCACCCGAGAAGGTAAAAATGTATATCCAATCTCGCCTTACATATTGCGAGGCAAAACCGGAAAGTTACGGTTATTCTTCCCCGCACGTACAGCCGCTCTCTGCTCTTCGAGCCCATCTCGGTTCACATCTTACTAAATATTGATCTCTGTTTTACTTGTGCGAACTTCCCCGAGCGTTGTAGCCTCTGGTTAAAGGCACGGCCAAATAAAGAAAGTTTAAACAGGAACGAAATAAAAACACGGTCCGCAACTTCTCTGTGTAATTGGAAAGGCTCACGGAATAAGGAGGGAAGGGTGGGGGGGCTTGCGGCTGCAGGGCGGGTGGCAGTCCAATAAGCGAGTGGGCGAGTGGGTGGGGGAGTGGGAGTCTTTCCCGGAGCGGTGCGTCCCGCTCCGCCCAGCCCCCCTTGCCCTGCAGGTGTCGTTGTTGGTGGGCGGTGAGGGGGAAGCGGCACAGCGCGAGTGCGGGCGAGGGCTGGGAGGTACACTCCACAACGCGCGAAAAGAGTTACCTGCACTCGATGGCGGCGCTCTTTCCCCGCTCTTCCCGTCTCGCCGTCCACAAGCTGTAACCACTCTCTTTACTCACCGACCTTTCCACTCGCACCGCCCTCTTCTCGCCTTTCGATCCTCTCCGCCTTGCCCTGCCCACTACACTCTCCCGCTCTCTACACTCCTTCGCTCTCTACACTCCTCAGCCCTCTAAACTGCCCCGCCCTCTACACTCTCCCGCCCTCTACACTCCCCTGCCCTCTACACTCCACCGCCCTCTACACTCCCCCACCCTCTACACTCCCCTACCCTCTACACTCCACCGCCCTCTACACTCCGCGGCCCTCTACACTCCCCCACCCTCTACGCTCCACCGCCCTCTACACTCTCCCGCCCTCTACTCTGACCCGCCCTCTGCACTCCCCCACCCTCTACACTCCACCGCCCTCTACACTCCCCCACCCTCTACACTCCCCTACCCTCTACACTCCACCGCCCTCTACACTCCGCGGCCCTCTACACTCCCCCACCCTCTACGCTCCACCGCCCTCTACACTCTCCCGCCCTCTACTCTGACCCGCCCTCTGCACTGCCCCCACCCTCTACACTCCACCGCCCTCTACACTCTCCCACCCTCTACACTCCCCCGCCCTCTACACTCTCCCGCCCTCTACACTGCCCCACCCTCTAGACTCCTCTGCCCCACTCCACTCTACCAGCTCCCTCGACTATCCCCACTCCTGCGATCTGTCCCTTACCTGTACTCCCCACTCCTCTACCTCCACTCCCTCTTTACCTTCCCCGCCCTCTCTACTTCCCTCGCCCTCTCATGCCTCGCCGCTCCGTCCACTCTGCCCATTTCCTCTAATTGGCCCGCTTCCTCCACTATCCCTTGACTCTCCCCGCATCCACCAACTCTCGCCATTCCACTCTCCCGCTCCTCCATTCTTCTCACCCCTCACTCGTCCGTCTCTACTTTACCAGGCATCTTTGCTCATCCTGTGCGCTTGCCCTTATCACTTCTGTCTAGCCCCCCCTATCATTTCATACCCTCTAATCTCTTCCTGCTTCTCAGATATGATCTTCCTGTTCCCTGTCCTGCTTCACCTCTATTTTCACTCACTTCATCACACTCCCTGCTCCCCTCGCTATCTCTGCTCTTCCTTCCCCTCCTTGTCTGGTCTCTATGCTTCTTGTATTATCTAATTTCCCTGCGTCCTCTCTGCCTATCTCTTTAACCCACTCCGCTCTTTCTCTCTCCACACTCTTCTCTCCCGCCCTCGACGACGTCTACGCTGACTTCACTGACCCCTCCGCCCTTTCTAGTCTCTCCAGTGCTTCTGTTCTTCCTGCTATCTCCACTATTTCCGCCCATTCCACCCAATTCGCTCTCTGCCCTCTCCGCCCTCCTCGCCTTCTATTCCCTCTCCGCTCTCCTCGCTCTCTGTGCTCTCCCTACCCTTTCTGTCGTTTCCATCCTCATTCTTATCCTTGCCTCCTCCACTCACTTCGACAACTCTGACCTCTCCGCCCTCTCCACCCCTCTCTGCGCCATCTCCGCCATTTCAACTCTCGTACTCACTCTACCTGCTTTCGCCTAGTTTGCCGCCCTCGCTGCCATACTCGCGCTTTCTGTATCGGCCCTACTCAGTTACAGCGAGAAGAAGAAAAAACCGGCACTGGTAACGCCTCTTATATCCGAAATCCACATCAGAGGGTTGACATGGTTCAGTGGCCAAAAAATTTAGCATTTCTATAAATCCCATGTGTCCGGAAACATAAACAATATACAGAAAAAGAAAAAGTGTTTGTACAGACATTCCAGGAGACGTAACAGTTAAATTAGATTATTAACACAGTTTTTTTTCGGTGCAGTACCCGTGGTTGTTTCACGTTGAACACTATTTTTATTTGAAAATGCGAAAAAATTGTGTAATGTTGTTCCATGTGTTGTATGCATTAAACATTGAGTGAATTGAAAAAAATTTACTGAGCACTATTTTACGGCAGTGCATTTTCCTCTGTCGTTATTTGTCTGGCGCGCGCCGCCGCCTGGGGAATGAGCAAAGCGGGAGTCGCCCGACTGCGGGCCCGGAGTCCCCGGAGCGAGAGTTATGGCGGGCGGCGCGGGCCGGCGCGCCGCGACCTCCCGCGGCGATTCCCGCTCCCCCGTGAAACGCCCAGCGTCCCTGGCGGCGAAGGCATGCGAAAGGCAAATATCGCACCGGCGCCCGACACATCGCTCTTGCGCCCCACCGAACCTTGTCCGCCCTGCCGCACCCAGCTACGATCTGCTTCGCCATGCCCATTCCCATACTACCTGACCCCGCTCAGCCAAACTCTGCCTGCCTTCCTAGCCCTGCCGAATCCCGGATGTTTCTGCACAAACTCTCTGCCCGGCCCGGCCCAATCCCGGCTAGGCCACTCAGAACCAGTCGTTCTCGACTCGCTCAGCCCCGCCCAGTATACGCAGCACCATCCACCCCGCCCATCCCCGCCCAACCCCGCCCAACCCCGCCCAACCCCGCCCAACCCCGCCCAACCTCGCCCAACCCCGCTCAACCCCGCCCAACCCCGCTCAACCCCGCCCAACCCCGCCCAAACCCCGCCCAACCCCGCCCAACCCCGTCCAACCCCGCCAACCCCGCCCAACCCCGCCCAACCCCGCCCAACCCCGCCCAACCCCGCTCAACCCCGCCAACCCCGCCCAACCCCGCCCAACCCCGCCCAACCCCGCCCACCCCGCCCAACCCCGCCCAACCCCGCCCCAACCCCGCCCAACCCCGCCCAACCCCGCCCAACCCCGCCCAACCCCGCCCAACCCCGCCCACCCCGCCCACCCGCCAACCCCGCCCAACCCCGCTCAGCATTTCTCAGCTCCCTCCAACCCCGTCAATCCCGCCCAATCTCTCCCGGTCTCGCCCGGACCCGCGTGGATCCGTCCCAGCCCCTCCCATTCCCGCCCAGTTTAGCTCCGCCCAGTCTAGCTCCGCCCAGTCTAGCTCCGCCCGGTGTAGCTCCGCCCAGTCTAGCTCCGCCCAGTGTAGCTCCGCCCAGTCTAGCTCCGCCCAGTCTAGCTCCGCCCAGTCTAGCTCCGCCCAGTCTAGCTCCGCCCAGTCTAGCTCCGCCCAGTCTAGCTCCGCCCAGTCTAGCTCCGCCCAGTCTAGCTCCGCCCAGTCTAGCTCCGCCCAGTCTAGCTCTGCCCAGTCCAGCTCCGCCCGGTCGGTCCTGTGCGATTCTGAGCAATTCCGCTCAGCGTCTTTTAGCCGCAACCGTCCAGTCCACTCCTTGCCGTCCCCACCCCGTACCTTCCCGCCCCCCCCTCTACTCGGCGCCGCGCCTCTGTACCTCGTCCAACTTCCCACTTCCAGGTGGCCGGGCACGGTGCGGAATTCCACCGGGGTTGTACACGGCGAGTCAGAATTGACTTTCCAGAACACTAGAGTTTATTTAGTCAGGTCGCTTCCTCTCTCTGCTGTCATCACTCCACGCCACCTATGCCACGCCCCGTGTTTACCCTCCCGTTTCGCAGACGGTGTTTCGCGAAAGCTGCACGATTGCTTTTGGCGTGCAGAAACTCTTAGTCGTACGGCGCGAGAGCAAGTAGTGGGTTCTCTCAGTCGCCGACGAAGTGACCTAAATATATTGTCCTTACACTAGGTTACTGGGACGTCCTATTATGTACTGGCCAACGCTCTTTCTAGCAACAACTCTGTCTTCATTTCTTCACACTTTTGAAATCATCGCTCGAGTCAATTACAACGCTTATTCAATACCAACGGAATTTAATTTCGTGGTTAAGATTATCTTCAAAGATATGAACGATGGTATGATTGACTGTGGAATTGCGATACTTTCTCCATTCAATGTAATCATAGAAAAAACCTTTCTTGCACGAGCACTGGATAATCGGAGTTCCCGGTGGCACATCTTTGATCATTTTCTATAAAGAGTCGTTTACGAATTTGAGTAAGTTGGTGTCACCACACTCGTGTTTCGTCCATTTTTGAACATACTGAAATGGAAATTGTTTTTGTTTATTCAAAATGTCTTGCAATGATTTTGCCGCATCGTGCACTGCTGCTCTTTTATCCTAGAGAAATTAAAAGATAAAAGAAGTAAAAATAGACAATAACTTTGTAGACAAAAGATAGACAAAAATAGCATTGTCATTACTGCAAATTATTCACTACGAATTGTCATTTGATAATTAATTGTTGATGACAAATTTTACAGGCCGCAAATCCGGAGATTCACCGCCAGGTGACACCGGGAGTTGAGCTTGTGTGAAATAGATTCAGTACTATGGTGTGATCTCTGGTGTGATGGCACGTACTTTTACGCGTTTAATTTTCAACATTTGCGGTCTAGATGTTCATGAGAGTTTAGAAACGATAGATGAGCGTTTCCAAGACGATAATTTTCTTTTGTTATCTCTTAATGCTGCACTTTTCATCAATGAATTTATAAATCGCTTAGTCGCCTTACCACCGCCTCAGCCGGGACAAGCTGTAAGCCCCCGACTGGTCCCTGACATGTGTGGTAGTGTAGTGCATGTAAGTGTAAGTGGGTAAGTATGAGGCAAAGATAGGGCAAGGAAAAGGAAGGAAAGATCGCGCGCGGATCGTTGCTCGTTTGTTAGGGTATTTCTCTGGCCTTTACCTGGTGTTTTGAGAAACCACGAAAATTGCCGATCAGAATAGCCGGCCGTAAGAATTTTCCTTCAGCCAAAATCAAACCCTAGGACCTCGCGACTGATCGAAGAGATACGAAAAAAGTAAATGTGGACGTTGGCGCCTGCACAATTAGTGCTCTAAACATACGCCTAGTGCATGAAACATGCCACATAGGCGCTACTCTTATTTGTAAATTCAGCGATGTTTTGGGCATTGATATTTATATAATGGCGATTCGCGAAGCGATGCAGTCACAGCTGACCTTCATGCAATATTTTATAATTTTTAGAAAATGTCTTTCTCTCTTTATTGTAATTTCTAAGATTTTTAATTAAAAATAGCATTAATCACATTTTCCAACATCGCATTAATCAAATTTTGCAAGTTTATTTAGTAACATTCCACATGATACTGTGAGAACGTCAGGAAGATATTCCTCGATTGTCAAACTCACACATGGCAGTTCATTTTTATGCTGCGCCTGACATATTTCGCAAATAATTTAGTGATATATGAGTGAACAAGTCATGGCGGTTATGAAATACCTGTCAGCCCAACAGTACCTTACGACAACCATCTGCGAATAAAAATTGCTGCCACACGAATGGCCAATGGTGTAATATACTTTCTCTTATTGTTTCTAACTTTTCAAACTTTCGATAATTCAGAGAGTTCAGTGAAAATGATACCTGCGCAATTTTGTAAGTGTCATTTGCTAAATTTATGGAAAAAACTTAAAGAAAATATTTAAAGCGTTTTTCGAGAATTGTTTATGTATAGCATTACATTCAAGCAGAAGTTACGCGAAAACTACGAATTTTATCAAAGAAATGTGTATGGCGTATTTTGAGCTTTGCAGTATTTTGAGCAGTTGCATAGTTGGTGTAGACGAAAAAAAAAATTAACTTTTGGAATTTCCGAAAAAGGAATTTCAACGAAAATTAGAACCGCGCTGTTTTTTAAGAGTTCTTTATGCTATGCAAGGATGCCATGGAAGATCAGAGGGTTAACAAATGATCATGATCATCAAGAATTAATCAAAAAGATCGCTTTAGCTACAATTTTGTTCATGTTTAGAACTCTACGAAGTATCCCCAAAAATTAAAATATCTGTTTCAAACTCGGAGAGTCTCGAGTTCATTCAGTTCTATCGTATAGTATCAATTTTGGAGAAAATCGGTTTAGGCACTAGCGTTGACCATAAACAGATGGACTTTGTGCCATCAATTGGACTCTAGTAGCCACAAAACAAGATTCTACAAGGTTTCCTCTAAAATGTAGTGTTAGAGGAAGTAATTTACTAGGAACAAGATTTTTCTATTTTCCGTTACCAGGGCCCGACAACAAGAGTTATTAGGTCGAAGAGCACAGATTACAATCATTTCTCTTCTTCTAAGTAAGGAGTGAAAGTAAACAAGACTGTCACTTAAGTATTTTAGATATCGAACAATGATAATAATGGTACAAATTAGTCGTAATAACGATAATAGAAAAATGATATTAATAAAAATAATTTAGTTGACATTTCTCTCCGAATTCCAGAAAGCCACAGGGAAACTAGCGGAATATCGTCCGTGGCATTTTCCAGCCACGTGGGAATGGAGAGCGCCCGGCGGCTGGTAGATGCCACCGAGTTGTCGCCTCCTTTGCGTCGTTCGCAGCTGGGCGACGGCGCGGGGGCGAAGGCGGGGCCGGCGGTGCGACGGCGGGGCGGTGGCGGGGGCGGGGGCGGGGTGGGCGGACGAAGCTCCTGCGAGCAGCGGTCGGGGGGAGAATTCAGGCTGCGGAGCGGAGCGGCGTGCCGGGATTTCAGCCGCAGGCAAAGCTCCTCTCCCCTCCCCTCCCCTTCCCGCCCTCCCCGCATCCCTCCCTCTTCCAACCTCTTTCCCCCTCCCTCCCTCCCTCCCGTCGCGTTCGTCTCCTGTTAAATTCAGCGTGTCAAGCGCGGTGCGGCACTGCCAGGCTGCGTCGCTGTCGCTGATATTTCGCGTCAATTTTCCCCTTTTTTAAGCAGGATAACGTTCACACATAGATAATTTCATTCACACCGTGTTTCAGCCAGAGGATTACGTTTCGTCTGCCATGCATATGCATTGCGCCGTGAGCCCGGCATAGCCCGCCGCGTCCCTCCCCCCCACCTCGGCTCCGCTGCCACTCCTCACCGCACCGGCCCGTACAGTCAAAGAGCGCGCGCCGTATAATCCAACCCCATTGTGCCCGCAAGCCGCTCGAGACAGGCTTGGAATCCGCGTGTTGGAATAAAGAAACTTTTGGCTGGCGGGGGAATTTAGAAAACTTTAATCAAGTGCCGCGCGTTAATTGTTAATAATGAAGTGCGTGTCGAGACGAATGGGTACAAGACGACGCTTGTACAGTCGTTTCTGCGCGCGCGTGTGAAACAAGGTTTTTTACGGCTGAGAGCGCGGGTGATACGCTTTTAATTCTTCCGGGGGGAGTTGTGGAGAATGTTGTACCTGGTGCGGTTGGCGGAGTCAGGCTTCTCGTTCGAAGTGGTGACGGATTTTGCAGTTGTGAGTACGCAGAGAGTAATTATTGTTTTCCGTTGCTTTTTTTGAATGACATGCGAAGTTTTTTTCTTGAAAAGGGAGATTAAAAGTTTTCTACATCGTTTCTCTTCACGTCCTTTGAAATACTCACGTTCCAAAAGAACCCTGCGTTTCGTATTCGCTATTGTGAGTAGATACTGTACTATCTATTGTATTTGTCGCTTCTGCGAACAATTTATTCACCGAGATTTTGACTGTAAATATGAAAATAAGTGTTTTGAACTGCAAAGGCTCTTGTTACGCGATGGCTACATATGGCTCTTGTTTTGCAATGTGTCGTTATTTAGATTGAACTTTGAATGTTGAAAACTGAGAGAATGGAATTTCGTTTGGGTCCGAAAGAATTGAATTGTATTTTTAATTTGTTAACGGCTAATGTCATATATCCCGTAAGTGTTGTGCATGTTTATTGCGCCATGTGGCGCTGATCTTCCTCCGCTGGATGGCGACAGCCAGCGAGGATGGAAACATGGCGCGCAGTCCTTGGCCCGTTTGATACGACACTGCTATAATATTTGCCTGGTGGGTGATCGGAGAAACCACGGAAAACTACCGATCACAGAAGCCATGTACTAGAATTCTTCTCCAGACGACTGATCTTGACCTAAATGTCGTATCGAAAATCCTGCCACCGTCGGGACTTAAACCCTATGACCTCCCGGTCAGAGACACTGTAGTGAGATCAATTCATGTCCTAGCCACCTAAGTCGGTACACGTCATATAATGTAGTTTATCTGTTCCATTCCTTTATCCTCTAGGAGCGCTTCTTTTTCTGCAACTACTAACATTCGCATTTTCTTGATGCTTAAATGCTTAGTTTTTTTATATATTATTTTGTGTCAAAATGATAGCAAATTGTTAACCACTAACGAAATTTGGCGAGGCACAGAACATAGAAGCTATATAAGAGAACGCCATATCAACATTTGTTCGGCGAATCAAGACAAACCGGACGATAAACCAAAAAATTGAGACCGAGTTGGGGTTATTTAACGCAAAACGATTAACATGACAATGTTTAAAAGGCAAAAAAAATATTAAAAGATTTACACTTTGTATTATAGCAATACTTTAATATATTTTTAGATTCCTCTGCTGAAAAGCACGGTTGAGGTTAGGGCATTTCCATTTTCCAAAGCTGAAAATTTGAGATGTAAAGCTGAAAATTCTTGAAATATTTGATATGCATTTAAATCAAGATTTACATGCAAGGTACTTATATTTCCATTATTCTAATACGTATAATATCGAATTTAGTAGAATTTCTATAAGAAAGAAATGAATTTTCTATTTAATAAAAGAACATCTGAGAATATCTAAGAGAACCAACGCATCGTAGTTCTGGGGCAGTGACAGTCGTATCTAAATTATTGTGAACATGTTTATCGCATTATCAGACCGGATATGACCAGAAGACCAGTACTATCCAAATATACATTTTTAAAAACACTATACGTTGTTTTTACTAACCACAAGTAATTAATTGTTTGAGAGTGTTCATGTTATTTTTTAGTGAAAATTATTGAACCTCTGACACTACAACAGACTCTAATACAGGAGCACCTATCGTATACGATTACTACAAAGCGAGACACTTGCTTGAATATAAAATGTGAAACAATAAATGAAAATACTTATTATTAAAGAAAAACATGTTAAAATTTAAGATATGAATTAAAATGTATGATATTATATTCGTAATTTTAAAAAAAATATTTAAAGAAAACACTGTTTCTCGCGCATAATATTTATTCCATAAAGATAACATCATACTTCCATGAAATCTGGAATTCTTTAAGAGCCAAAATACTGTTACGGAAACATGCTGTTTTTAGTTAAGGTGCATCAAAGTAGTAGTCAAAAGTAGTCAAAAAGTATCTTCCTGAAATGGCTCACCTATGAGAGGATTGGAATAAATCTTAATTTGCTGTACATTGCTAGGAGAATACAATGAAATAAAGCATTGACCTTTGTAGGTCTGCGACAGTCTAGGGATATTTTATGAAAATTCTCTCTACCAAAGCCAGATCATATTTTAAACTTTCGCAAATCTTTTCTTTCTTCGTCTTGTATTCTCTATTTTCTCGTAATTTTTTCTCGACAGACTAGACTTTCTTCTTCTAAATCATTGAAATGCCATAGGAGACCTTTGCTGATCACAGAGTCGCAAAACTGTAAGAAGAAATGCTGCTTTTAGTTAAGCTGCTTCAGCCTAGACAAAAAGTCCTATTCCTGAAATGGCTGATTTATGAGGGAATAGGAATAAATCTTGCTGTGCATTGCTAGCAAACTAGAATTGAAATAAAGCATTCACTTGCGTAAGTGTGGGAGAATAGAGAGATATTTTATTTGATTTCTCTCTGTTAAAGTCGGATCATATTTTAAACTTTTGCAAATCTTTTCCTTCTTCGTCATTTTGTATTCTCTATTTCCTTTTGATTTCTCCTCGTCCGACAGGACTTTCTTCTAAATCATCCGAATGTCGTCAGAGACCTCTTCTGATCAAATTAAACTTTTCCATTTTCTGTTCTATCAGTGAAACTCGACAAGTTCCGAAAAGAGCCATAGTCCGCAGTGTATCCTGGAATAAAATTTCCTCGCTGATTGGGTGGGAAGTTGCACGGGCATTATGTTGAATGGCGCGGCTTCGACTCGGTCTTTGAATTGTTAATTAAATGCGATCGCGAAGGAGCTATTTACGCGGGGGCTCATCCCCTCGAAGAAGAGGACTGAGGATTGAGGGTTGAGGATTGGCGGCGGAAAGCCTGCGCCAGCGGTTCGCCGTGCCGACGGGGCCTTTGTTCGTGAAAAGAAGTCCTCGCCTGAATTTCGCGCAGCCGTCAGATGCGCACGTTAATTAATAAAAGTTCGTAATTTTTCATTCTCGAACTTGGGAGCACACTCGGTCGTTCGTCCAGTTGTGATTGAAAGCCTAAGGAAAGCGATGTTCTATTGAACACAGTTCGTGATTGGTAATTGGGAATTTTCTTTCATTGTATTGTTGTCTGTGTAATAATTAAAACAAACTGTGGGATATATCTCGGAGAAATTTGTGACAGTAACTTTTTGAGTTAAAATTAATACAAAGTTTGGTTGAACTTTTAACGATTTTGTCATGCCGTTACAAATGGGAGATAAAGGCATTTACTGATAGGATCAACTGGCTTGTTCTAGAGATTAACACATATTTATCTTTCGCTTGAAAAATATTGTCAATCAACTCATAGCAAGCCCGTCACTATTATTAGGATCAGGTGTAGCCACCGAATAACCGTTCTTTTTTATTTTAAAATTGATGTGTTGCAAGTGTATTCTGAGGAAGTTTCTTTTTTTTCCAAAGATAAACGTGTTTTTTAATTATTAACATTTTTAAACGTATTACTAGGAAGTTAATATCAATATGTGTACAGTCAAATAAATTTACGTTATAAATAAAAGAACAGTTCGCTTTCATTCTTGTTCATATCCCGATATCTAGTTTATATCTAGTCCGTTGTTTCTAACCTATTTCATAAACATACCCTTTCAAGTTATGGACATTCTTGAGCTTGTGGTTCAGGTAGTAAAGACGAGAATGCTTGATAAGTACTACTTGTTCTAAAATGCGTGAGTGTCTCACATTTAACATGAAAACTCCGCAAAAAGTACAAGATCTTTTATATTCCACTTTAATGATGCAATCTAATATGTAGTTTGAATAGTGGATAAATTATGTTATTCAACATTTTTATCAAGTTTTCGCTTGATGAATTAACCTTATTACGTGAAATTGGAAAACAGAATATACAATTAGCGTATATCTATTTTTTCATTCAAATTAAACTTTATTCAAACTTCATTCAAATTAGAAGAATCTTGTAAAATGTTTTGAATTAGAGTATGGTGCTCGCGCATTTGTGACAGTGAACGACATGCCGTAATGTAATGTTATACTTGTAACTACATGTTTGTAGCCTATCCTCAACATAAATGGCATTATAAATAACATATCATATATAGACATAATAAACGCAAGTAAGAGTTTCAATGACAATTATAAACTATTTTTTTCGGGATCCATCATGCCATTTCATTTCTAACTATGATAAGCTTAATTTGTGTGAACTGGAGGAGAATGCAGGGTTTTGTAAATCAGGCATGGCTCCGCTTATGTACACAATTATTGCAGTTTTGTGCGCACACTGCATTTATTCACTTTCTTGTTACCACGGCCCAGCAACGAATTTTTTCCTGGCGAAAATTCGCCATTTTTTCGGCGTAGCATTACATAACTTTCCCTATATTGTAACCGCTGAAGACGGATTACATCATCATCAGATTGAAAACATTCCAAAGAATAGGAAAGTACCATATATAAATTTACTAAATGTACTGTTAGATTTTTATCTATATATGTATGTATTACGTGGTTAGGCGGAAGAGCGGGCCTGATGGCCCGAGTCTCGCCACATAAATAAAGTCACTATTATATTATTATTATTATTATTATTATATTATTATATTTTATTATTATTATTATTATTATAAATATTGTTCTCATAGACAACGACAGATCACGCCACTGTAAGAGAGGCATTTATCAACGCGTCTGTGACGCAAACGTTTAATTGACCAATAGGAAATTACCTTGATAGAAAACTGAAATGAGCAGCAAGAACTCAGAAATCTGCATTTTTTGCTGGAGAGTTTAGTGAGTACACATCAAGACGTTTAAAGAGTGTGAGTGTTAATAGGAAGACAACGAGCAGCCGAAAATACTGACGGAAGGAAGATTAATAATGGTAAACTTATCTTTATTCAAGATTTCAATTATATCCAGAGTTTTCAAGCAGATAGTTAATGAAATAATAATGTTTCGAAAACGTGCTGAAGCATGAATAATGCGAATCGAGTACAATGAAATTCGTGTTATGTAGGGCACGTGGTGAATTAGAACATTGCCCTCATAGGAAAATGTATTTCTGTTCACAGCTTTTTTAAATTTTCTATATTTTATTACTTGAGGTTTTTGATCTCGTACCAACAAATCGAGAGTCAAATGGCAAAGCGATCTCATTCTTCGGAACGAGCAACTGTAGCCGCGAAGGAGACAAGTTTGAGCACGCCGTCGTCGGAACGAGGGAAGGAGCCAGCACGCAAGAGGGATCGTTGCAACGCCGACCACTTTTCGCGTGATCTTCAAGAATCGTCCCCGCGCCGAACGGTATTTAATGGCAGGAGATAGACTGTAAGTCTTACGAACTTCTTTCTACGTCGCGAAAAGCAAGATTTCAGATCCCAGTTGAAAGGACAGATGTTGTACACTAAATGTTTAATTCGATTAGTAAGCGAATAGTGCAAAGTAGCCTAAAATTTGCATAGATTTCAGATTTTCAAGTATGTCGTAAATTGGACTCAGATGAATAGGAACCTGTATGTAGAATAATTGCGTTGTAAAAGTGAGTTCTCAAAGTAGGAAGTAATCTAATTTCATATAATCCTGAAAAGAGTCAGGAAAATAAATTTGTAAATATATTTCAAGTAGAGAATTGCTGAGAAAGATAAAATTTAATGCATAGTTAAAATTCAGAAACCCACGATCCAGTAAAGAAAACATCTGATAAGAAAGAAGCAGTGAAATTATTCATATGAGGAAATTGTGTATTATTTTGTGCACAAAACGGTATTTATGTGGGGTGTTTTTTCAGAGAAAATGTTTAATGAAAAGTGTATGTAATTTTTTGTGTGTATGAACGATAGGATTTTTAAAAGTGTATTGGGCAAATATGATAGGAAGGTTAAATTCGTGCTCAGATTAGAAAGGGTATCGATACCAGATAGCATGTTTTCATTTCTTTGTCTCAAAAACATAGATTAATTCTTCAGAAAAAGGTGAAATGATCGAGTCTGTAAAAATATTTCTTGTAAAAGCCATTCACAGAATATAACCTTGTTACTTTTTCATTTAAAACAAATGATCTCGACTTGTTATTTACAAAAAAGACATCAAAAGACGAACCCACTCCTTTTTTCGAATATCAGGTAAGGGTATTAACTTGAACGTATTCAGCGACTACGCTTCGCTGCAACCCACGGCAAGGTGCGTGGGAGGCGGAGGCGGGGTTGCAATACCACGTATAATCACTCCGTGTATACGTACGTATACGGGAAAGTAAAAAAGGAGGTGCGATTCTAGAACTATACTGTAAAATTATAAGTTTCTTTATTCATTAGCAGGTTTAATTTCACATAATGTTAAAAAATGTATTTTTCGATAAACATTATAGTTTCAGTTACTTTTTTCTCGAATTATTAATTCCACTGCCCTTTTAATAGTATTTTTTCGTCCCTGCTGTCAGGATCGTACTGGGTATTCGACTAATTCTCTGGTATAAAAATATTCTAATGGGTAACTCGTGATGGAAAACTCTTCATAATGGATATTGAAAGGATATTTACAATTTAGTATTATCAATATTAACAGTTTTGTAATTCATCAAGATATTTACAATTCACGTGAAAACATTTTTAAACTTTAATATTAATAAAATATTCTTAAAAATGACTTTCCCAATCCCGTACAGGAGCTTTGATAAGTTGTTTGACCCACAAGAGCCCTAGAAAATTTATATGGAGCAGTTTTTCTTTTGAACTTAATGTTTTTTCAGATAAAAAATCTGTTATGCACTGCAGATAAATGTTGAGCAGTTATAATTAGCCACTTTTTTACGTGCAATTTGAATAAAAGAATTCCTTTGTATATGGATTATCTTTTCGATTACAGTTTGACATAGAATATTCTCCTGTCAGCTTGAACATCATACTTGGAACTATACCCATACACTCGTGCATGAATGGGAAATACGCAAAATCTTTCTTTGTTTTGGAGATGCTAAATTTTGGTGAAAATGGCATAACAATGAACGCACGATGAATATATCGCCAATGCAGGTACTAGTATGAATAATTCATTACTGTTTGGAATACTATGTGCGTGCCTGTTGGCATTATATTCAACAAGTAGCTGTGACATTCTTGCGAACCAACTCCCAAGAATCTAATAGAGATTTTTTATGCCACGCGACGTCACAATATATTTATTTAAAGATATGCATCCTGATTTCGGTCTCTTTAATTTTTCTGAAATAAAATGTACGTACTCGTACAATGATTGTTTATCACTTTCAATTAGCATTTAATAGAGTAAAATTAAAAGATTTTTTTTAAAAAGAAGGTAATGTTCGGGAAACATATCGAATGTTTAAACGCATATTTAAGGTATGGTACAATTTAGGTGTATATTTAACATTCATTGCACCACACCATATCGGGAATGATAATGTAATCCACATGTTGTGGTTAACCTGAATGTCCACGTAAGGTAAACGTCATGTAAATGTGATGTTATGTAAATGTAACCCTTTTGTAAACAGGTACCTTACATGTCATTATTGTAAATCCTTAAATGTTCGGAAATAATTTTCATTCAAATATAACAATATCGTGTTGAAATCAAAATTGGCGGACATAATGTGACATATATGTGGAAGTACGGCGTAACATTTATTATATAAAAGATTTTGAAGTGCAAATGAGGACTAGGAAATATTTTGCGGGCATTTGTCAAGAACTGTTTTCCAATGCGCTTTCAAACTTTTACAAAATATCGATTTCATTATCTCTTATAAACATTATAATTTTATTTCATTACGCCTTGTATGACGTGAAAAATATGTCACTAAATTAATCAAATAGTAGAAATACTGCCACTAATGTGAATTTTTCCAAACCTACTTGTATGTAAAAAAGGTTGTGAGGTGAGTCTGTAAGCACAATATTACACTGAAAAAAAAGGGCCATTGACTCTCAACCACAAACCCATGGTTAAGTGTCTTCCAGTTGTGACGATCGATTTATACATTGTGGCAATAATCAGAGAGTATATGGCAATAATCGCCATAGATGACGTGCTGGTAGTTGATTGTCAAGCTAACCAACCGACGAAGGTTGGAAAATACGCGATTCTTATAACCATCAGTTGACTTCATATAACGTTCTAATTGGTTCCCGCAACACGGGGTTCTCAACGCTTCCTCAACGCTTCGGACATGGTTGAGTTGACCAACCTTTGGCGGGAGACCAGCGCGGCCTGAGGATGAATTTGACAGCTGGAAATACGGACGAGTTTCAGAGTGTGATTAATAAGGACTCTGGAGAGAGTGTTCACTTAAGTTTCTAAAAGACGAAATATTAAGATGGATATCTGCTGAATCGATTCCAAGAGAATGCTCATTGTCACTCAATGGTAAGTGAAACATTTTTCATGTGAGGTTACGGCCACATTACTCTAATCGAGTAACAAGTATTTTTAACGTATAATTTATGATTCATTGCAGGTTATCGTTTGGCGGTACACGAAGATGTGTGTGTGTGTATGTGGAGGGGAAATCCAGTACTTAATTTGGAAAATGAGTGTATTCTGTTGTGAGAGTAGTTAGCAATTGTGCCGAATCTTTATAAGAAGAAAATTTTCGAATTTCTAAAATTCTGTTGAAACTTGGTTATGTTGATCATGGTATTTCGTTGTTGATGAAAATACGCAGTATATATGTTTATAAAAGTGTTGAAATGTGTCAGAGAAGTTGTTGATTAAGACCAGAAAACTACACATGCAGAACGTTTACACACATGGGCACTGCAAAATGATGTGCAACTTGATTATCATTGAATGTGTGTTTCTTGAAGGATGAGTAAATAAAGGCAGTTTTTTAAACAATCAAGTTAAGATGCATGTGATTTGAATTGGACATCACAGATATGAAAACCTCAATAGACCCTATTTGATGTCAGCTTTTGGTGACATCCTGTGATGCTGTGCTTTTGAATTCTTGCAGTGTTCTTTTGTTCCGTGCTGTGTTACATACCAGCATTCACATTGAAATGTAGTGTACATAAGTGAAAAAGTTGACAACTGATTTATTTGCACTGTCATGTCACTGGAATGTTTTGATGCATTTGTAGTTCATCAAATATTTATGTTTGCTATGGTTCAGCAATTTAATTAAGAAAATTGCTACCATTTTATTTTATAACTGAAGAAAATTGTGGAACTGCAAGCAATCTAATGTTCTTCAGAGATATTAAATTCCATTGTCCCTACTCTGTTTCCTTTAATAAATTAATGTAGTGTTTTGAGTAATCAAATGAGTTCCGTATTATTTTATTGCTTAAATTTATATTTGTCAAATGAGAAAATGATATCTTTCAGGATTCAAATGTATGTAAGTAAAATCTAAACTAATATTCTGCCCATGTCCATGCTTTTTTATTGTTGGTTTCAAATGGTATCTATGAATCTTAATGATTATACAAAGTGAAGCTTGACTACAAGCCTCTGTATACGAGATGGCTGGTATGTCAGTAAACTGAATGAATTGTTTTTGGGGTCCAGCATTTGTTAAAAGTATTCTTGTGATTCTGAAGATTGCATGCATTGTTGGTAATTGTCTCTTTAAAAAATTCATTAATTCGTATCATCTCTTTGTATCAAAATTAATCAATTAACTTATTGATTTTAATTTTATTTGTTTATTTTCATCTTTAAATATAAATTAATAGCGTCCTCTGCGAATAGAGGGAAGTGGTTTCAGTGTACAATAGTATATTAAAAGAATCAAGTACTCGAGCCTTCTTTATAGAAGGGTTCATTTCTAGTTTTCAAATGTTGTGGGATTTATTTTTGCTCTTTTCATACTTGCATCAAATCAGTAATATCAGATATTTGATAATCGCTTCATTTCTCATTGAATATCAGTAAGGTATATATTTTAAAATTTGAACACAGGCTGCGACATGCCAATTGTGATGATCTTATAATTAAAACTAATTATATTTGAAACTTGTTCCACGTGGCAAGGCAAAAATTATTCAATTACATTTAGTCACATCCGTTCCCCATCATTTTTAAATTATTAATAATTTAAATACTTCAGGTAGTATAACCTGACGCCCAAAATAATTAATTAACTTATTTTCAATTTCAGTATAAGAATTTTAAGAATATTGTTGAAAGTCATTGTATCATTGTGCTAATGAAAAAAAACCCAGCAAAAGTGTTGAACAAATCCATGTTAAAAAGCATAATTTCTCAAACCTTACATTCCTAGACAAAATTAGTCAATTTTTAAAACAAAATGACAACGAACAGGCTTAGAATATCTCAGGTTTAGAATTGTATCTCTACATTCTGTACATACTTGTTATGTGTAAAGCTATGAATGCTCATGTATTTGCACATTTTTGATGCCAATCTCTCTCAGAAACTTGAATGTAATGCAATGTAAAATGCATATTGTATGCATATTTTGTGTATTCCAGAATTTTGGGACTATTAGTTGAGTTTATGTAGTTAGGATAAACTTGTTAAAATACAAATGTGTGCCCAACACATGATGTCAAAAATTTTTTTTCAAAATATGAGGCAGTACTGTGTGATACCGCTTCTTGAGGACTGAAAACTTTTGAAAAGTTGAAAGAAAAGTTTTGATTTGGTTGTCACTATTGAAATTATATTTTCTAATATTTTTCAGTCCCTTTTTTATGTAGGACAACCACATTTTAAAAAATCCAAATTTATTTTTTATTTTGTTCAATGAAGGGTTTACATTTGAGATTCTATTTCCCTCATCAAGTGTAACAAACTACAAAATTAGTTTCCGAAGAAGAAGCCAAATTAGTGTGTACAATATTTGTTAAATTAAGGAAGAACATAAAATCACTAAAGTTAAAAAAAATTAACGTTATACCCAATTTAATTGAAAACTTACATCAAAATATAAAAAAAACAATTGGAAGATGTATTAAGTAAATTTTTCTCAATGTGTGTGGTTTTTATTTTTTATTGTAAAGTTTCAGTTGTCACAGACATGCAAATTTCATGGACTCTACATTGTAGAATTTGAGTTTTTATGTTAGGAGTGTGCAGACAGGGGATGCATACACTATTTCTGATCCTTTCAATTATGTTTTATTTACATATTTTAATTATTTGCTAGTACAGATCCTTAGCGACACACTTCTTAAAACTATTTTCATACTGCCATCATGTTCCCATCATTATTCTCACTTTTTTTAACAAATATTGAATTATTAATTTAATTTTTTAATTCAATCTTTATTGACGATTTGTTACTAGTGTACATGATTATTTAGATGAGTGTGTAAATACACAATTATTCTTACTTCAGAAAACAAAATTTAGAATTGCATAGTTGGATTTTGACCTTGGTCTAAAAAAATATGAAACTTTCTTTCTTTAATGGTTTTACTCTATGGATTTGAGTTTTAATTTACTGAACAGTTTGATTGTTCTTATTTTATATATTCGGAATACTGTCACTTTCAGAAATTACTAGGGATTAACAATGTTTATATTGGCAAACTTTGTAATGTAACTTTGTAATAATTGGTATCTCATGTAACAAATGCTAACTTCATACTGAGAGGTGAGAGTTTTGTTTCTATAAAAAGTATTATATACAATTTGGAACAATCAATTTTTAAAGACTGCTGGCATTTATTTTGTCTTCGATTTCTATTGTGAAAAAATCATAAATATTTTTGTCTAGTTTCAGGGAACATGCAATTCTAATGTCCAACATTGATCTACTATGCAATAACTAAATTTTTATTAGAAAGAAGACATGGAAATTGGAACTAGCCCTCTCATGTGAAAATTTAATTACACTGTGCTTTTGTTAATAAAACTTTGTGATTTGGGAACACTTATTTAGTTTGGGATTGATGCAAAGAAATGGTCATGATTAATGCATTTATAAAAGCTATTTCCTCTTGTAATTATTATTTCTTCATAAACAATGTTTACATTGTTTCCTGACTCACTATTTTTGGACAACGAAACTTATTTGATTAGACTAATTTGAAACTCATTAAACACTGAGAGGCCTGCAAGTACTAATTAGAAGTTCAATAAAATAACATTAATAATGTGCATAAATAAAATGGATTTTCATCTCTTTATCATATTTCTTATTCTAAAGGAGTAAGCCCTGCATGCAATTTTTGTGTTATACAAGGCTATGGGCAGTTTCCAAAATGTTCTTGTGTGGTTTTTACTACATAAGAAAACTTGCATTGTTCTCAGATGCAAAACTAGTATCTTACTTTTCAGTGTTTGGCTTCATTGTAATGTTTTATTTTTTGTGGCGCCTAGGGCACTTACTAGCTAAAACTTGTTGCTGTGAAATGTTCATTTTAAATGTATAAAAAGATAATGTAAATAATTATTTAAAATATAAGGAAGCATTTATAAGTATCCATCAAGTGTTTTTCTCATATCAATTTCCCAAATATATCTATTTCAATTGCTTTCACATTTGTTCATATTCCTGTTTGTGATTTTCATGCCTGCAAAACTGTTATCAGTTTAATGTGATTGAGTTTGTGTGTTAATTTATTCTGACCCTTGTTTCAGTGGAGTCATTTGCAACTTGGTCTTAAAAGAGATTATGTGACGGTTAAAACTAATAAATTAGTTTCATGGAATGTAAGAAATTTAAACATTTATTTAGTGATGGTTGTGTGCCACAAGTTGCAAATGACTTGGTGAAATAAAGGACTGAAGAAATGAATTAAGAAATACTCTATATTTTTGAGTTGGTTAATTGATTTTACAAATACTGTATTGAGTTTTGCTTAATTTTTTTTGTGTTGGATAGCGGTCTTGAGTGTTTACTTGTTGCTATTAAATGTTAAGAGTGAAAATATTTGGCAAAATATTATGAATGAAATTATTTCAGAATTAATTTTTATATATCTAATTCTATTCAGCAAGTACTTTTAGTGTCAAATTTGCAAAAATCTTTGTTAAAAAAATTCTTCAAATTGACTTCTTACTTCTTTTTCAGTTGAATTTTTAAAATGTAACAATTTTTAGAATCATGTTTATATAAAATTTGATTCCAGACATTGTTACATAATTTTACAAAATTATACAAAATTTAATTCATTTATCCAATTAATTTACACTGAATTTAATTGAAAATTTGAATTTTGACATTGTCTCTACTTGTGGTTTTGAATTGTCTTGCATACGCACAAATTTATGCAATTCTGAAAAATTTTATAATTTCTTAACTACATAACCAACAATTTAATGCTACAGGTACGAGTACAAAAGAAGGTAAACATACATGCAAACAAGGGTTGATGCAAAATTTTCCATTTTTCGTGTAAACATTTATCTAGAAACTAGCACTAAATTTTGGTTTGTTCAACCACCCACCGAAGTTCCGAGACAGTCAACCACGCACTGCAAACATTTTGTGGTTCAAGACTCTACGTCGGCAAGGGAATCACAAGACCCAGCGGTGGTTGAGGGCACCACGGAGGTTCACACATGGCGCCGAGGTTGCGTCAACCACACAAATAGCTGGGCCATATTTACTATTAAATTTGGTTGGGAGAACCGAATTTTAATGTGCGGCAAGCAATCCTTTTTTTCAGTGTAATTACAACTATTATAATAAAGTTTCAAGCGCTGCTGTGGAAAAGGACGAAGCTATAAAAATCGTTCATAAACCCGAAATGTTCTTCTGAACTTTTTTATTTAGGGGCTATCTATTAATTTATTTAACGTTCAATACAATAAAACTAATAATTAATATTTTCAAGAAAATGCTATTTTGTATCCAATTACTTGTAATATTGGAAAATATGAGATTAAAACTCATCTTTCTAAGAGACTGTTTTCCTTTAATTGAAATCATTTCGAGAAGAAAATAATAATAATGCATGCGCTTCAATATTTGACTTACATTGCTGTACGATTACATTATAAGGGTCGAAAACAATTGCTCAGCGTTAGATTGGAGAGTGCACAATCAACAACGATACAAAAACTGCGTACTAAAGAAATGAGAATCCGATGATTTTCGAATAAAGGGAGTTAAGTCATTTAAGTGAGTTTCAAGAAAAGCGGAGAATATTTCAAAAACAATAACGCACAACAATTAATAGTTTATTTGTCATGAAGAGTGCAATTTCGTCTTTAACTTCCCAAGCAACATAACGCCGTACAATAACATAACTTCACATGATACCATCGAAATGATTTTATCTCTTCCGGCCTCATGATTTGATACGTCGAAGACTTGTCTGATCATTTTGCATTATTGAATCGAAAATTATAGGGATGAAAAACAAATGAAAGATACGAAAAAGAATAATTATTAAGAAAGTGTAACATGAACATGCAAGAATGTTTCCTTTAGTCAGTTGTCAATTCCGACACATGGTAACTGTACACGCCAAAATTCGGTTGTGTAATGTTTCATTCTCTGATATTCATGCACGACAAGCACTCACTCTATTACTCCACACACAATCGCTAACATTCACACACTTATAAAAATCAATTAGAATTCTCACCTCCAATTTCTGGGAAAAATCTTCGGCAATTTTTTCATTTTGTCGACTTAATTCCTCATTCTTTTCCAGAAGAGCTTTTCCGAGTTCGGCAGCCAAGATGAGATCTTTTTCTTTTTTCTGTAGTTGTCCATAAACATCCAGATCTTCTGGATCCGCGGAAGGCTCCAAACTTCTCGATTCCATTTCGTAAATATAGTCTTCGAGCGCGTATTTTGGCTTCATTTTTTCTCTGTGCATCATTACTCGCTCGTCATTTGAACAATCAATTAACTACATTGCACGAAAACAAACAAATAAAAAACATTATTTGCGTGACAGAATTGCACTTCCCCGAAAAAAAAAATAATAAAACTCGTACAGAAATTTATTGACAACACTGAATGTCAAATACTTATTTAATACATTTCATGTAGTAATCGGGTTCGTTGTTCTATGTGCAGTCCGCATGTTGTTTGAAACACTCAAAAACATTTTAATCACGCAGAAGGTAGGTTCACGACTCACACGTCACACACGCACATACACGAGGGAAAACCGTACATAACGCGAACCGAACTGCCTCACGACATGGTCCGCCACAAACTGCCTAACATTCTCGGACTAAGCAGATGCCGCCCCTACCTCCGTTCACCTGTCGCCCCCTCCATTGTTTCAAACGCTGCAGGTAAAATCCACCTTGAGGACCCGCTTGAAAAACGGCGGTCACTGCTATCTAGTGGTCACACTTAAAACTAGTAAGCGATCTAACGTAGCAATGTATTGGGCAAATGATTCACCAATCGTTGTTCACGTAAACAAACCTGGAAACCAATAGACTTACGCGCATTGTGACATGTAAAACGTTTGCCGGCAAACATTTTCAGAATACGAAATGACCGTTGCTGGAGTAGGAACTAGGAAGGAAGAAAAGGTGGAAGTTGTTCTTGCAACAGAGGCATATTGGAGTAGAATTGTGTTTCAGATAAATAATTAACTTCTTCACATTAAGTGTTATGATTGTATTGACAAAGATTAATTTAATTTAAGAAACAACAATAAAAGGTATGCACTGAGTTAAAATTGTATATTCCAAGTGCAATTCTTTTCCATCTTAGCTCTCTGTTTTAGTCGTTTGTCACTTAAACATTTGTTGATAATTTATCGTGAGTGATCCCTCTCAAAACATGATACCTAATGTTTTAGATGGAGCCGTGCAAAGAACCTGTGAGTGTTCGAATAACAAGATTAAACCATTTTTTCTTGGGGCGAGGTGGCAGTGCGGCGAATACTCTTCTCAGTAAGCAGTTTATTGGAAGGGAAGGTCTACTTGATGCCCTAGTTGTATTATATGATGAATGTAACAATGATGCCTTGAAAAAAGACAAAAATATTGCGAAATTTGTGGAAAAATGTGAGTACAATTAACCAGCCACACGAGTGGTATGTTTTTTAATGTTGTGTTTATAATTCGTATTTTTTGCATTGTACACTTTTTAATGACTTTCAGTTAGAGGTGTTGTATCTGAACTTCGAAGGCTTCGTGTCAATCTTGCTGATTTTGAAGTCAAAAAGGTGATAGGAAGAGGGCATTTTGGTGAGGTGCAAGTTGTACGTGAAAAGCAAACTGGTGATGTGTATGCAATGAAAACCCTTCGTAAAACTGATACATTGAGTCAGCAAGGAGCTGCATTCTATCAAGAGGAACGAGACATAATGGCCCAAACTACTTCTCCTTGGCTGACATTTCTTCAGTATGCATTTCAGGTGAATTGTGTTTTGTGTATTTCTTTGTAATTCTTTTCAAGACTGGAATTTAATCTTTTATAGCATGTAATTGTGGGTGAAAATTTAAGTTCAAATATTTGCTTGTAACAATCTGAAATTTGTTTTAGGATATGAACAATTATATTTGGTGATGGAGTTCCATCCAGGCGGAGATCTTCTAGCTTTATTAGAAAGATTTGAGGGGTCAATCTCAGAAGAGATGGCTCGTTTTTATTCAGCTGAACTTGCAATGGCCATACATAGTTTGCACAATATGGGGTATGATAAAAGTTTGTACAAACTTCTGTCAATGCTCATTTATTTTATATTTGAATTTGGACCATTATTCTGTATATTATAGTATTGAAGGAAGAAATTTATTTGACTACAATTGTCTGATTCAAGGTATGTGCATCGGGATATAAAGCCAGATAATGTCCTTGTTGATCGTTGTGGTCATCTGAAATTAGCTGATTTTGGCTCAGCTGCTCGGTTGACTGCAGCAGGTGTAGTTACAAGTCAGCTACCTATTGGTACTCCAGAATATATTGCCCCCGAAGTGCTGCAGGCATTAGATCAGAATTCAAATGGAAGTAAACAGCTACTTTATGGAGTGAGTTCGTTTTGTAATGAATAATCAAATAAATTATTTTAATCATTTTGAAATGTTTTAATTGTAAATGCTGCTTTAAATATTAATTTTTATCGGATTTCTATTGTTCATTTTCATCAATTAATATTATTCTAAGGGTGAAATTTCTTTTCCATTTACAGAAAGAATGCGACTATTGGTCATTGGGAGTTGTAGCTTATGAAATGGTTATTGGACGTACTCCTTTCTTTGGAGAACAATTGTCTGCTACCTACCACAATATTATGAGCCATCAGAGTACATTACAGTTTCCAGAAGATACAAATACATCTCAGAGTTTCCGTCAGTTGGTAACTGACCTTTTGCAAGAAGCAGCAGCTCGTTTAAATCATGAAAAAATCTTGAAGCACAGCTTCTTTTCCAGCATAGACTGGTCTAGGCTGAGAGACAGTAAGACATGTTTTATGTTGTAAAATAATTAATCTTCTAAGAGTTCCAAGCTAAGTCAACTACCAAGGAGGGTCTGCATGGACCCTACCACGTTGCTGTCCAGAGTTATGATATCAATTGTGTTTTTAAGAGAATACAGGTTATTTGTTGGTCAATAATGATTTATTTAGCAAGTTCTTTGTGCTTGGTTACTTCATATTTCACTACATTCATAATAAACAATTTTTATAAAACATTTGGGATGGCTTGAGAACACTTCTTGTATACTTGCACAATGTGTTTGACTTTCTATCAGTCTGTCTTGGACGTAACCAACCGTGGTTCTCTTTAATGGCTTTTTTGTAGCAGTGTGTACTTCCATTCTTCTGGAATGAGATTTCAGCTAGGTGGAGTTATTAATGTTTGTTAAATTATGACAAAGTTATTGGTAATTATAGTATTTTGCAACCAGTTACCAAGCACCTTGCAAAAGTAAATATCTATCTAAATCATTATGGATGGATGATGTGTAGGGCAACCTCCATGGGTCAGCTGGAAAAATGTTTGTATAACAACAGACATTATTATTTGCAGGAGAATGTAACGTGTTGAGAAATAATATCTATGATAGCTGAAGTTTGTAGTGGATAATATTAATAACCTGTTACAGACTGTGGAAGCTCCTCCAGCTATTTAGCTTAAAGGGTAGCTGTTGCAAATGCAGGCAGAATGCATGATGCACATATAAATTAACTTGCTATACTTACTTATTTCTGGAAACATGGGCAATGTTTTCTTGTAGGTGTTCCACCATTTGTACCTGTGGTGAATAGTGAGGATGACACTTCCAATTTTGAAGAATTTGAACAAGAGCCTCGAACTCCTTCCATTGAAAACTTTAAGTCTCGAAGAGAATTTTCTGGGAAAGATTTGCCTTTTATAGGCTTTACATATACCCATGACGCTTCTCACACCCAGTTGTAAGTCTGCAAATAAAATATTTTTCATTTCTTATGTGAAAGGAATAATTTTTCTGCCTAATATCTAAGAAACTAATGCTGCATTGAATTTTGTTGTGTGTTGTGAACCCTTTGCACACCTCTGAGTAATGTTTGTTTGTGATTGTGGTGACCTTTGAACCGTTGGGAACATTGTTTCCTCTGTTGTGGCTACACGTCTTTAAATAATTTCATCTTGGGTTATGGGTATGTTAAAGAAGTGAACGTATTAAATTATCAAAATGTAATTTTATCATTCCAATTTTATTTTCATTTGCAGTTTTCTTTTTTAATAATAAGAATGTACAATATTGTTTTTTATTATCAATTTAGGTTTTGGAAAGTTTGTTGGTGTGTGTCAATTTTGGTTGTGAATGTGAAGTTCCTAAATTAAGTCATCAGTGACTTCTCCAAATTAATATTTATTTTAAATAAGTATTATGGTCTATTCTCTGTGCATTTATAAAATTTATTTCATTTATGATATTGTAGGGCTATTGAAACAATAATTCTTTTTAAGGCTTTCAAGTTCTATGTCAGAAAAGGACAAAGGGTCAGCAACTGAATCTTTACTTGCTGCCAAAAAGAAAGAAATAGAAGATTTGTATCGAAAATTACAAGAAGCGCAGCAGCCTAAGAAAATCAACGAAATGAATACATTGGAACGAAAATTGGAGGAATGTTCTCGTAGGTTGCAAACTGTTGAAGCAGATCGTTGTCAGCTTGAAGTTGCCCTTGAGAAATTTAGGAATGAATCTCAGGTAAAATTGAAACTCAAGAATTTTTATCAGGTTAAGGTAACCCAATAAGTCTCTGATGCTGTGTTGCTAAATTTTTAACCTTTGATTTTGTAGATATTGATCACTTATTAACGTATTGTAAAGAGGTACTATTAGTCTTACACTTTCAAAAATGCAGGAAAATATCTGATCACCATTAAAAGCATGTTGGTTTTTGTTTTCTCTATTTAAAAAAATTGTTTTTCATTATTATTATTATTATAATATTCGTTTGCAACCAGACTAAAGCTGTTATTGAGTCGGCTGAATACAAAATCTACTCCAGCTACCTAAGGAGCAGATCTAGGGTCTGTTGGTGCTTCTACAATACTTTGCGCAAAATGTGGGCCTGTTCCAAATAATGCAATTTCTTGCACTTCCAGTCTTTTGAATTACCTGGGAGTTAAGACAAGTTCTTACACAAATTTTGCGGAACAAATCCCAGAGCTTTGATAACTATCAGGACAACCTGTGCTTTTATGCCCCACATTTGGCTGATCTCGATTTTCAAACTCTTGTATTTAACACATTTCTCTGCCTCCTTGGTAACGACGTTTTGATCGCAAGGTACTGCAACATCGACAAGTAAACATGATTTTTTCTCCAAATCCCGGGTAACTATCCGGTTTGTTTGCCGCTATCGTGCAATCAGTTTGAATTTGTTGGTCGTACAATATCACACACAATCCAAGAGACGTCACTGTTTTTGGTGAGTGTTCTTACCACTTGGGGCATGTGTTCGGAACTTCGAGGGCTGTACAGATCTGCCAGTGAGGTAGCTACACACCCTGTCGTGTCTTTTCAAGTACTCTGTCTTTGCTATGATTGGACAAGCTGAAACAATATAATCAATGGTTTCTATGTGTTCCTCACAAATGTGGCACTTATCGTCTTGGGATATTTTGAGAATTGCTTTATCATAATGTCATGTATCTCAAGGCCTGAATTGGGCAGCTATTACAAGGCTTCCGATTCTGGCTTAATTCTTCCCCTTTTTAGCCACGTAAATGATTGATTTTTATTGATCTGTGATTTTTATTGATCTGTCCATTCGTTTCAAATATTGTCCATGGAGTGGTTTGTCTCTCCACGACTTCTTTAACATTTTTTCTGTCTCACATTTATTATTATTATTTTATTTCCCTTTGATGTTACAAAAATGTGCTTTACAGAGTCTAAAACGAGCTCTAACACTTGAACGAGAAGATAGAAAATGTTGGAAACCAATGCCATTACAATGATTAGAGACAGCAAGGCTCGTTGGGAGAAGAAAAGACAACAGGAGCAGCAGCAACTCCAGAAGTGCATTGAAGTAAGAAGTATAGCAAGAAACCCTTAAAACCTGATCATTAATGCAAAGCAAAGCTTGAAACCAAATTAATTTTCTTAATTTTTTATTATTTGTTAATGTTAGAATCACATTACAAGTTTTGTGTGCTCTACTGGGGCTACATAAAGTAAAACCCTGTTTTTACTGTTTCCTGCCTTTTATGTACTGTCTTGTTGGTTCCATCATAAAGCTGTATTTATAATGCATCCTCTTCCCACAATTTACAACATATGAAGAGTGCATCCCGTCTTTTAAGTCTTTTTTTTTCTTTCTTCTTTTTCCTTTATTTTCTTTCTTCTTTTTTTCCTTTTTTTTTCCTTTTTTCCCCCTTTTTCTTTTATATTTTATTTTCTCCTATACGTGCCTATATAGAAAAATATATTAGTGTAGAGAAAGATAAGTAATGCTGCGGCAAAAAAGTAGTAATGATACTGAAAAACTGGATAAATCCTGCTCTAAAATGTAGTTAACTAATACGTATGGATGTAGCAAACTCACAAAGAGAGTTCGTTATTAATCAGGGAATATCAAGTTTGGAGAAAATCGGCTGAAAGGTTTGGGCACTAGGGTTGACCAGAGACAAACATACCTTTACCATCAAATGATTTTTTTTTATTTCAAGGACCCACAAAACATGGATTCTGGCTACACCATGTGTTATAAATAGTAATAAACTGTATACAGGAACATGATTTGTTAATTTTTTTTCGTTACCAGGCTTTGTCAATTAGTTTTTCTTTCAAAAAATTCACTGTTTCTGGCACACAATTACAATACTTCCTCATCTTACGAAGTAAGAGTGAGAAAGACAATGCAGTAAATAATGTAGATACTCGCGTAGGATATGGTTTTTCAACTTTCCCGCATGTTACACTTTTTTCCATCGGTCCCCTGAAAAGTTTAAAAATGGGGTTTTACTGTAATTTCATTTTCACTTCATCTTAGTTTTGTAAACTATTGTAATCAAATAAATAATACTCAACTTCATATTAATTCCATGTCTGTTAGGGGACTCAACTCTGGTGTCAGAGGTACAGTGGGGAGTAAGTACGAAAAACATTCGCAGCTAATTGGACATGCTTAGCTTCAACTACATCACATGGTGAATGAAGGAACTTATCTCAACTTTATTCGGCCAATAATGATGTGTACTTAACCAATGCCATCTACACTTTAGTGTATGTTAGTAAGTGTACTTGGCCATCAAACTCATGTGTCTAGTTAGCACCATCTACTCTTTCACTTATGTGTGGATAGCATTGACTTGACGTCTGAGCTTGGTGGCTGTTGGCTGAAAATGCCTTTAAAGGTTCTCCTATTGATGGTGTTATATTGCTGAACTTATGTCTGTTCTATTAGCTGTCAATGCTTTTCAGATATACTCTGACCACCAGTGTTGAGTTCTTACAGATTTCAGATTAATGCTAATTATTGCTATTCCTTTTGTATTTCAAGGATTTAAATTAGGCTGTTACTCCTGCTCTTTTTGGGTTCAATTGTAGTCACATGGCATTCTGCTAAAGGCTAGTGTTTGGAGACATTTTTAAAAATTCCTGTATTAATGTCATAATTCTTGTAGGACAAGGAACAAGAGATAGCTGGGTTGATATCTGAGAAAGAAGGCCTCCAGGACAAAATAAAACAGCTGGATGAAAGACTGAAGAAAACTCAGTGGCAAGCAGAGGAGTTGCAGAGTACAGTTGATCAAAATAAGAATAAAATGGCTAAGGTAGGCTTGAAGATGCAACATATGAGCTTGTAATTTTTGCTGCAAGAAAGGTGTGTGAAGAAGTACAATTATTCTTCGTTGCAGTAGTATCAAATCACTAAATTACCTTATTTTTTTATGATCTGTATTAGATGAGTGTATTTTTATGAATAACTGTCTTTTTTGTTGTTATTTTTGTTTGTTGGAAATGTTAATTGCAATTTACAGAAAATTGAATTAGAGTGAAGGGATCCAAAATGTAGTTCTCCACCCTTCTATCTTTGGTTGTAAATTTTGAAAATATCTGCATTTGTTTTTTAACATATGAAATTCTTTGTTTTGCATTAAATAAAATGATTGAGGAATAATAAAAATAATAATAAATGGCAGTAAGCAAATTTCATTTAATATCTTTAAAAATATCTTCCCTCACTTATCTTAGTAAATTAATGTAAACCATGTTACTGCACCACTAAGGCATTGAATTGCCTCCTCATTCCAATTTAGATTTTTATTGCAAGACCTAAAATCATTTAAGAAATGTAGATGATGTCTTTGAAAAGGACATCATAAGAAGTAGAGAAAATGTCATTTCATTTGAGTTAACTTATAATTAGCATTTGAAATATGCCATTGGCCAGGTGAGAGAGAAAACCCGTATGAGTATTGCTGGTGTTGAGACCCATCTGCAAAGATAGTGGCTGACAAACAACATCAAGTGACATCTCTGCAAGAGCAGTTAGATGCTCGGATGAAGCTTATAAGTGAACTACAAAATCGTATTGAGGAGCTGGAACCTCATCTGGAGACAGAGTGCTGGAGGTATGTGAGAACTTTGAAATGGAGTACTTGTTGCTAAGGAATTAGATACTTTTACAAACACTTTCACTTTCTCCACTCTTTACAGAGTATTACACAACGTACTCTTTGATGAACTAAAAATAAAATGGGTACACAATATATTAAGAAAATCATGTTGATTTAGTGAAGTTTGTTTGTTATTGAATGCAGAATGCTTTTATTTTTAAAATTGTAAATAATTATTTGTATTCATTAATATTTTTCTTTAGTTAACCTCAGAATGTCAGCAGTTGAAGAAAGAAAATAAAAAACTTCATTCAGAGATCAAGCAACACATGGAGATAAATGAAATTCTGATGAAAAACGCTGAAGAAAAGAAACAGAAGATCATTCAAACTGAAAATGCACGCATTGTAGATTTAGAAGAGACTCTAAGCCAGGAGAGGCTGAATTACACAAAACTGAATGAACAATTTGAGGTTGGTCATCAAGAACATGGTGCTAAACAACGTTATGTTCTGTAATTGATTGCCTTGATATTTTTAATGATTATTCTTTACTTTGGTAGATGATGGAGAAACATTTAAATGAACTGAAGCAGGAACAAGAAAAGCATACATCCTTCCATTCTGAGAAATTGGAAGAACATCAGACACTCATTTGCACAGTTGAAACAGAGTTGAAGGAATCTATGCGGGAGAAAATGGATCTGAAATGTAGCTTAGAGCAGAAAACTGAAGAATTATGTAGGTTTTGAGTCTGTTAAACAATTCAGTATTTCAAGGGCTCATTCTACCATGACTTTGTAATTCACTTATAGAATGTAGGACTGTTGTCACCCAATATAAACAAGCCATTTTCACATTAAGACAGTCCCTCCAATTAGACTCCATTTGTACACAGAGCTGCCTTTGTTTCAGGCTCTTAAGAAATCCTATTGTTTACCTGAAAGGATCTAGGATTGTTTAAAAAAATACAGAATTTGGTTTTAATGTGCTTTCAGTACAATTAGAAATGCTAGCAGTAATGAATTTAGGAAGTGACATTTAATTCCGTCACTATTTTTAAATGATTAGATGTAAATAAAATGAATATATTAAGCTAATTATTTCTGCATGTGCAAATGTATTTAAAAGTATTCCATTATTTTAGTGTGTGTGGAATCAGAAAGGAAGAATTTGGAGGAAAAATTGCTTGAGGCGAAGAAATTGATTTCACACTTTGAAGAAGACAATTTCCGATTGGAAGAGCAAATTACAAATTTGAGAGAAAACAAAACCCCAGTGGTGTTAGTAAAAATCCTTTTAAAAATTGTGTTTCATTCAAATATTATTAATGTGGAAGATTTGATTTTATTGTTTATCAAAAAAAATCTTTTCAGGTCTCCTGAGAATGCTGCAGCCATAGCAGATTTAGCTCAAAAGAAAGCTTTCATGGAAGCACAGGTTGAGAAGTTGGAAGCTCAACTTGAAAAGATTCGTGAAAATCTTGTTCTAGAGCGGGACAGTGCTAAAACACTCCAGTCTCAGCTATGGAAGGTGTGAACTTATCATAAATTTAAATCCAATGATTCCACAAAATGCAGTGGCAATGTTTAGTTAGTTACATTGATGCAGACCTATCTCAGCAAAATAGATATATACAGTAAAACCCCATGTAAGAGACCCTGTAAGAGAATCCCGGTTGTAAGAGATAAAATTCATGGTCCCGAGGTCAGTGTAATATAAACAATGCATTTATTTCCCACATTTAAGAGGCCCCGTAATAAGAGATTCCTGCCTACTGTGAACAAGATTTCATTCCCTGCTTTCTTCTTACTTGTAAGAGACAAAACATTGGATTTTCTTCCAGGTGACTGGAGAATTTAGTCTTTGTGGTTAGGGTTGGGGTCCATGCTTAAATTAGATTGGAGCAGGGGTTTGCAACACCAGTGCCACCAGCAGGGAGGGAGGAGTGCACAGAGTTTTCGTGAAGAAAGCTCATTCAGTTAGCTTCGTGTCATTTAGCAACAAGGAAGTCACTGCAGTACCTCTAGTGTGACTTTTCTAACCATGCCTCTGGCAGGTATCAACTGTCGATGGTTTCATCCAATCGGTAGCTTAAATGTCACTATGATGACGTTCAAGCTCCCAATTGCATGAAACTGTCAACAGCTGATACCTGCCAGAAGCAGAGTTTAATAAATTGCAGTATATTGCTTTTAGTGGTTTGATCCAATTGCTACTTCTCATATACATATTGTCACGCTCACACCTAACATTACATAGTATCTACCGGCTAGCTCTGGACTCTGGCTGGTTACCTACCATATTTTAATAAATTTTAATCATCAAAATTCAGTGTCACCACAATATGTATATAAGTAATATAGAGAAATTACTGTAATGCAGAAAATAGACTTTGAGGTTTCAATGGAAATGCACATTTTGGGGTCCCCTGATTCTGAAAAGATGTTGTTTTCTTTTTCTTTCTTTTCCTTTTCTTTCGTTTTTTTCTTTTTCTTTTAAAACTTCCCTCCATCCAGCCTTCCTTCCATGTGTAGTGCCAAAACTATTCATACGATTTTTTCTAAAATGAATATTCCCTGATCAATCTGGTTCCACTCGAAGCTCAGCAGTTTTGAAAAACATTCTTAATTTTTGTGGGTACTTTACATGAACCCATGGAAAATTCAAAATTTTCTCAGAAATGACTCAAAATTTTTTCTTTAAATTTCTTGTAAGAATGGACTGAAATTCACCTATAGAGGTGGCATAGTTAGCATTTTCTCTGTTAACTCTGAATTTTCAAAATTGTAAAAGTTTGCAGTTTTTTCGACATTTTTCTATAACTACAAAATTTAAGATAGAAATTTTCCTTCCAATAAATTTTTTCCCTTAATTAGTTCTTTCATTAAGGTTATTAACTTTTTTTAAAAGACATTTTCAAGCAATATCATTCACACTATATCAATTTCATTTTTGCGTAAACATCATTTTGCTCTATTCAGTTTTTTCAAAAATAACACAAATGTAATTTTTTAATATCTCTCATATCAATATTTACGTTAGGGGCTATTTGTGCACATAATCCATTTAGGAGCACATGTGCTTTAAACGATGTAAAGTTTACTCAATAGATTTGGTAAAATTGGCTCTGGAATCGACTAATTTATGTTTTCTCATGTTTAAAATAGTGCACCAATCAAACCAATGCACTAAAAATATGGTAACATTTCATTAATCATGTCACAAACCCACTTCCCACTTATAAGAGTTCCCGCTTATAAGACACAAAATTCCATTCCCCCATGTCTCTTATAAAGGGTTTTGCTGTATGTAGCATGCTTTTAGTCATAAAATGATATCTTTTAAAAATTCAGTTGGAAGTGATTATTATGTTAAATGAATACTTCTATTTTTCAGAGATAATATTGTCTTATTTTACAGAGAGAGAAAGAATTGTCAGATGCAAAAATAGACTTGCGGATCGCTCAGCGAGAGGCTCGGACTGCTGAGCAAGAACTGAAAACTCTTCAAGAAGAAAAGAGTAAATGGGCAGAAAATGCAAGTGAAGAAAGAACTGCTCATGCTCAAGAAATTCGATCCAATTGGGACAAAATAGAAGCTTTGCATGAAGAACAAAAGGTTCTCAGCGCAGAGTTGGAAGAGAAATCACAGAAAATTTTTGAACTTACAAAAAAAGTTGAGGTACTTTATACTACACATTAACTAGATTATTTTCAAACTTTGATGAGCTTTGATGTCTTACTTTTGGATGATTTGTTTGTGAATTTTTACGCTCGAATTAGTTAAAGATGTATTCAACACATAATTTTATGTCGAACTATCTTAATGTTAGGAAAATATAAGCTAAGGAAATGTGTGAACTTATATTGTATCAGATTGATATGTGATGTTCTGTTGATTAATAGTCGCATTATCTTTAAGTGCATTTTTTTCTAGCTGGAGAAGACCGGCTGTGAAGAAGAGAAACACAAATTAAAAGAATGCACATTGCAGTTGAAATCTACCCAAGATGAAATATCACAAGGCAAGCGACTAATGAAAAGCTTGGAATCTCAAGTTTCTTCACTTTTGAGTGAAGTTGAGACATTGAAAAGATACAACCAGAGAAGTAATGAAGAGAAAGATAAATTATCCAAACAATTGGAGGAACAGAAGAATTGTTGTCATGCTTTAGAAATGGTGAAAATTTCATTGCATATCTTGGATATAAAATTTCTGTGTAACAGTCAAAAATATATTGGGGGAGGAAAACTTCAATAATGCAATTTATGTTTGCTTAATTTTCTAAAATTTTGAATCAAATTTTTTATATTATAAGACAGAGTTGGTGGGACAAATTTTTTTGAAAGCATTCCAAAATACTTGATTCTGGTGGGGAAAAAAGTGTATAAAAGGTTTGAATAATTTTTTTAGGCTTCATTTATTTAGAATTCTTCAAAATGAACGGGAAAAATCATGACTCTTCCTACAAATGAAGTTTAAATTAATTAATGTCAGCAAGTATTCATACTTTGTAATAAAAAGTTGACAATGTTTCCCTTATTTCAGAATATCAGTGTGTTGAAAGAAACTTGCGGCATGCTTGAAGAGCAGTTGGAGGATTACGAAAAGATATCTGCTGCATATGAAGAGAGAGAGAAAAGGAACTCATCTGAAATGTAAATTCCATTTTCAAATTTATAGTGATATGCAATCTTATTTTGGGTGGATTTGTCTACATTGCTTAAAACGTTTGCTCTTACATCCAGTGCAAAATTGCAAGATGATGTTGAAAAATTGCAAGGTGAAATCAGAACTGCTCGTCAAGCTACAAATGAAGAAAAGTCATTGAAGATACGTGCAGAGTTAAAATTACAACAAACTGAAGCTGAAGTTACTTCACAGTCTGAAATTGTTACAACTCTGCAAGATCAGCTACTTGACTACAAGAAATTGGCTGAAACTTTGACAGATCAGGTAACAATTACTAGATTTTCAGTTACATGTTATTGTTGATTGAGGAGAACCATTTGTTAATAAAGATTCACAAAATATTGTGCAGTTGTTTCTTAACTCACAAATATCACATCTTAAGAAATGGCTTAAGTTTTCTTAAGCCATTTCGAATATGTATTAGTTATTTTTCTTTATCTAATCTTGAAAGTTTTATAAAAACTCTAGCAATTTTTGACTTTCACATCAAAATTTAACTAAGCTAAAACATTGGGACTTCATTTTGATCTCATAATATATTGCCATAGAGCTAATGTTTTTCTGAGGTGCACACTTTAAAGCTAGTCACAATATCTAATTCTTAGATGTTTTATCAATTTTTGCAAAGGATAGTATTAAATAGTATAGTGTACATCATATGGATGTGTATCCTATATTTTATTTAGTTTTAGGTAAAGCATCTTCATTAACTTGGACACCTGAGAAAAACTTTGTACTCTTGTAGTTGTGGCATGTGACTATTTCTAGACTTTCAGCTACATTACAAACTTTTCTTGAATTGAGAATCTGCATTTTGTAATAAGTGTTTTGTGTCTTGAAGTTGATGTGTTGTTTTTTCTACATTAAATTGACTTAATTCAATCAGGTGACAGTTTTGGAAAACACTTGCGGAGAACATGAATTGGCATTGCGGACAGCAAACCGCCAATTAGAAGTACAATGTCTAGAAAACACCGAGTTAAAAGAAGAAATTGCTCAACATCTCACTACAATACATGGTTTGAGAGAATCTGCTTTTAAATTGAGTCGTGAAATTGAAGAAGCTTCTGAGCAGAACAAAGATCTTGAAAATCGGTAAATTTTAAGATTTACAGAATAGCTTATTATACACAGTGAATGCCGCTTATTCTAATTGTGGTTTATGCTCTCATTCTCTTGACATCCTTCTTGGACTGATATTACAACAATAAGAAAATGTCTTGTGTTGTAACCAAAATTAGTTTTATATTTATCATTATTTTGACACAAATTCAAATTATTCACGATTTTGAGCCCTTGTGGATCATGACTCAAAAAGACTAAGCAAATGCTATTTATTTCTTCTGAAGAAATCCTGTACACTCTTCCACTGAATACAGTGGGTGGTGGGATGGGTGGCTGTGGATGAAAACATTACTACATCTGCTGGACTGGCAAAAGTTCGCCTGTCTGTGTGTACTTACAAACCTCTTAGCAACTGGGGAGATCAGGCAAGCATTAGAAGTATTGCGATGTGCTGTCCAGCACAGGTCCATTCTTTTCCAGACAAATTATGAGTATGAGATTGACATTGATGAAATCTTCAGAGAAACCAGAAGCAAGGCTCTCATTTTCTTTTTTTCAATTGACAATTTTCAAATGGTTATTGGTTATAACCTACCAATTGGAATTTTCGTTTATTGATATTAATCTGTTAATGTTATCATATGTCCTTGAGTATTAACAAGCGGTATCCACTGTATATTATCTCTCAATCATCACTGTTTTGCAAACAATGTCTTCTGCGGACACTGCATTATTCTACAAAAATAGAACTTGATTTTATGAAGAAGTGTTGAAAATACAATGAAAAATGTATAGCTCTTTTATTATGTATACATGGTCATATTGAATCAATAATTAATTGTTTAACGAGATAATTATTAAGTGAAATATTAATTCCATGATATGAGTCTTTCAAAAATAATTGAATATTTGTTTTCACAGTTTTATAAAAAAATACTGGAGAAAAATAATAAAGGCAGGAAAACAAAATTTATGACTTGTATGTAGAGGCCGGATTTGTATGCAACACATTTATTATGCTAATTCTTTCTCAGAAAATGATTAAATTTCCGTACAAGTTGTCCCATTAAGAGCTTGCCAATTTAATTTTTGTATTTGAAGGTCATTGCATATTTCTGTGTATTGCACACTATTTTGCCTTTTTTGTTTGTTTTGTATAATCATCCAATTTTAAAGAATACTTTTCTTTGGGTAATAGATATTTAATTATGTAAATGATTTCTGAATGAACCTTCTTTTCTCTTTCAGGCTTTTGTATTTGCAAGCAGAAATGGATGAACAACGAGTATATCATCAGCATCGGGAAATAAAATCAGATGCCACCATTCAGCAGCAAATAAAATTAATTGATTTTCTACAGCGTAGTCTTTCTGAACATTCCAAGAAAAAGAAGGTAAAGGCTTATTTTCTTCTAAGATATATTTATCTTGATTTGAAATACATAAAATTTATTTTTTTGTATGAAAATTGCTTGAACTAATTTATGTTTCAAAAATTATAACTTGGTTGGCCAAGATTTATTTTGCTGTTATAATGTTCCATTGATGTCTAGCTAAAGATTGATTTATTTCCCTTCTAGACTCTCACAGATAAATTATTTGGTCGCCAAAAAGAGAATCTGGCTCCCAGATTGACACCTTGTGTTGCAAACAGGGATCTGCAGAGTCAACTAGCACAGGAGCGTGGCAAGGTTAAATTATTATCAGAACAATTGGAGAATGCAAAAGCTCAATTACAGAAGAAGACTTCTGCTTATGGTATGTTTTCATGTTGCATAACTTGTGCAGGGTCGTGCTTAGATATAAGATAATGTCATTTTAGTTATATTTCAATTTCTGGTTTTCACTTATTACATTTTTATTTTATTTACTGTGACTATGTTGAAACATAGCCTGCTAGTATGTTATACATAGCTGTAGCGCTCCGACTTGCTTGTTGTTACAGCTAAAACTACTATTCATGTACCATTAAAACCACTATTCTCCACTATTCATCGCTGGTGCGCTGCTCACCGACCGTTCCTCAATTGGCTGCTGCATTCAAATTTACAGAGATCCACATTACAAATACTGAACTTTTTGACTTAGAGGCTTTGAATTCAAGTAATTTAGGCCTCTCCATTACTTAATTAGTAACAGCAGTAATAATCTTCACAATCATTAGTACAAATTGTGCATAAATTGTATCAATGATTATGTCAATGAATCCTGCCATGTAAGCCAGAGATGAAAGGCGAACAGTTGTTTCAATGGGAGCCTCAATATCACTAATATTATTTAATAGGGATGCAATTTCCTCAGAAACAATCCAGTTTATTCTCAAAATTCAACACAAATTTAATAAAAAAAATAAAAGAAAGGGAAATAAAAAAATGACACACAAATAGCACAAACAATTCCTGTTTACTTTGTGATGAGAATACACTGGCTCGAGTGCTGTGAATGATCATCTGAGACAGCCACAGATGCAGTATATAACTGTGGAGACAGCTTTGGATGTTTCTTGTATTGTAACATCCCTGCAAATGTGATATCTTTTCTCACAAATGTCATTGGGAATCATGAGATGTCTGATAATTGATTTTTATTTCTGATGTCTGAAATATTTATCTATCATTGCTTGGAAGCAGCAAAGGCAAAGGTTTTGAAACAATTTCTTTATTGTACTTCAGTTGCTCTTCATGAAAATCTCTGAGAGTTTCTTCTTATACATCCATGAGAGCACCAATATCAATTTCGCTAGTTGTATGTAGCTTTCTGGTTCTATCTCTAGGTGAGAACGATTTTGCCAGGGTGATTTGGAGGGCTTTTTGATGTATGAACTTTCATGGGAGTTATTTTAGCCAGCATCAGTATTTATTTAAATCAGCTTCCTTCATCCATTTTAGAACTACTTTTTTCCTGTTATGTAGTGAATTCTTTCTTCAACAACAGACACATTATTTTGAATTTGTTCTATTTCATGATCCTATTGCATGATCGCTACTCCACCTCAGGGGAGACATATTTGATGATGATCTTTGGCCGATGATAGTTTTTTCAAGCTGATCAGTGTTGTAATTTGTGGCTCTGAGGTGATATATTTTCTTTCCAGGAATGTGTCGTGTACGTTCACTATAGCCAAGGTTCAGGGTTCACTACTATCAAATCTTCTTGTACTTATTTGTAATGTAGTGAGATGGGTCGAGGAACCTAAGTTCATCATATCCAAATTCGCTCTACCACCATCACTATAATTGGAGTTGACTGTGTATTGAAGGTCCTTTCTGTTTTACAGTTCCTGAATTTGAGTAGTGAATAGTCTGTATTGAAGTATAGTTCATCATCTATCTGGTTTTGGTTTTGCATCCATGACGTTAAACAGAAAAGAGTGGTAGGAAAAGGCAACCCCTTTCTTTATCAGATAAAATTAAAAGTTTTAAAAGTTGTTAGAGTGTGGCAATAAAAAAAGAGTAGATATTGCTAAAGAACTGGGAAAACGATAAGTAAAAATAGTTGAGATTTTATTTTGCTAATAATAATCAATTTCAGTTATAGATTTCCCTTCAGTCCCCTGAAAAATGTATAAGTGAAGTTTTACTCTATATTGTATAAATCAAAAAGAATTACTGCTGCCTTGCTAACCAATTAGATTTCATGTCTATTTGAGGGTTAATTTGAAGTTTTCCCTTCATAATTTCTTTTAAGCCAACTTCACAGAGATGTATAATTTAGTATTGTTGAGTAGTATTATTGTAAAATGAGGTTGCAGTTCCTCATATCTGTATATGACTAAAATTGCCTGAAGAGTGGCCATATCTCTGGATATTAAAGCGGCCCGAAGGTCTCGCGAATGGTTGACGACCAGCGCTCCAGCACCCACTTTGTGAAACTTCATTCATTCTCTAGCTCTCATAAGGATCAGCCAAGTGGTGCGGCTGTAAGGCATACTAGCAGGCTTGGTTGAAGAAATGGAAGGTTTTCATTGGTGGACTTTGTGCAACATTGTACCATTTACCCATTTGAAAGTAATGTTCCATGTTATCACAATAAGCAGTTCATTTATTGTTCAATGTTTAAGGCCTACTTTTCTTTTTCAGAAAGCAGTACTGACAAGGTGTCTATACCCACTTCACCAAATACACGGAGAGTGCTAAGTCAAATTGTTCAGTCTCCAGGCACTCAGCAGAGGAGAAATTTTGAGCGTCAGCCATCACTGCAACGAATGCATCATAACATTCCTCACAGGTAGTATAATCTGAAATGTCTTAAAAGTTGGTCCATGAGGCAGGAGCGGCGTATTGCTCCGTAAAACTTACTCTTATCTTTACAACTGTACTACCTTCATTCCATTCTTTAAAATTGTTGTGTAGAGAAAAGAAGTAATTATTTAATCATATGGGTGTCACCTTGTTGGACCATTGTCATGTAACACAACACTCATTATCTTAAACTTTATCCCTGCACAACATTCACAGAGATGTAGATAATCAGGCTGTTTGTTGATCCAGATGGGAGTGGTAGCCGTTGAATGAGAACAATTGCATGATTAAACTGAAAGATTATCATTAATTTTAATGTAAGTTCAACATAAAAGGTTTGTAATGCATGAATAGATGTAAGCTGTGTAATTGATTATGTCATTTCTGTACCGCAAACTGCCTGAAAAATTTAATTTAATTTAAATATTTTCTTATCTGCCTAGCTATTTTCTAAATCTCATGGTTCCTAGAAATTTAAAATTGGGTGTAGGTTGAAAACTGTGCCTATATTGTAATGATTTCATGTCTGGCATATTCCCCAAAAACAATTGTGAAGGAAAGATAAATATTTATTAGACTGTAATTAAGAAAACAACGTGTACGTGAATCGATAGTAACAAGACAGAAGAACAGCGCGCCGCGGAAAGCCATATTTCGACGATTTTGTAAATACATTGGATTAGTAATTTTGAAATAAAATCTGACAGTACAGTTAATTGGAAATTAAATAAATAAACATTGTAGTCTTTTTTTGAACATGATCGGACGATGGGTTCATTTAAACTTGGAATGTGAAGATTTGGAGAAAAGTCCCAGTGACGTGTCAGATGCAATAACATAAATAGCAAAATTTTATGAAAAAACCTTAATTAGGCGACGAGAGGCGTTGTAGATCGTTGTTATCTGAATTTAATAAAATTTTAGCAGATCTAAAAGACTTATAGCACGTTGAATTTATGAGTTGAAGAAATATTACATGTTAATAATATCAGAAACAAGTGACGAAGCGGTGTATGATTTCGTCGGAGAAATTTAGCATTTTCGACACATTAAATATCAAAAATATATGTTTTGGCCAAGAAACTCTAACATTCAGCGAAAGCGCTAATAAATAGACGCATAGTCATGTCAGAACGACTCATATTGTGCATTTTAGAAAATTTGGGAAAACAACAATGAAAATGCAAGAATGAAATTCGCCGGCATTTTGCTATCACGAGATGACGTGGTGAATCGCCATGATTTTGAGAACATTTCCGAGTCAGAGCTTGCGACGGTAACGTCGAATCCACGTTGAATGATTTTTTTAGATTTTTGGAAATTGGACTTAGAACATTTTTGTTATTAAGCGATGCAGTGCAATGGACATACGAACGTATAGTGAACACAGTTATTGACGCAGTGAATAATCAAAGAAAGAAGAAGTTTTATTTTTTGATTTTGTGCTTCGAAGTTGTGATTGGGCAGTTCTAAATTTTGTGGAGGACATTTTATGAAGAAAGTCGGCGGACTCGGAATGGGTGCGTGCTAACACATCGGCGCGTGCAACTGGGCGCGCAATTGGTGATCGAGTTGGCAACGACGCTGTCTCGGCAGAATTCAATAAAGGAAAGCATTTGGTTGCGTAATCATCAAACTAAATTTTTTTTTTTTATATATATCGAGAATACTTAGGTAAATTACTACAAACTTTGACAAGTTCATTGAAAAAATACTGAAAGCTTTAAAGAACAATGCATGCAATTATTGCTAAACAAAGTGATGCAAAATTTTAATCTCGTTTTATTATCAAATTTTTAATTACGTACGTACGAGGGAAAAATTAAATAACATTTTTGGTAAAGAGGAATTCCTGAATAAATAAAAGAAATAGAAATCAGCTGATGATCATTAGTTACAATTAAATGTTAGTGTATTTTATGTGATAACGACGTTGCCAAGCATGAGTATGTTCATTTAATGGTACATTGTTGCATTGTTATTAAGTGAAGGCAACACAGGACGATAGAATTTTTGATTTAAATGAGTAAATAAACGAAAGGAGAACGAAGTTGAAAGTTCTTTCTTTTATGACAAAAGATGTGTTATTATTTTAGTAGTAGAAAACCTGTGCATGCTGCAATATCGGATGTAGTTTACAGGTATTTCCCGTATGGGACCAGCCACGTCCTACGACCTACAAAATAATTTCTGTATCCTCATAACAGAATAACCGTAGTGGTTTGATAGAAAATAAAGAGTTTGTGTTGCGGTGGCATCATAACACGGAGCCACTCGATAAGATAATTCGAGTAAATATTATTAATAAAACGGTTACAGTGGCAGCTATAGTAGAGATCAGAGTAAATAAATACCGGTGTCGTAGTAGATGTCACGGTCGTACCGTGTTGTATCGCATACCGCCACACATAATACAAATATTAGTATTAAGCAGTTAAGAATTATGGTTACAATATGGATCTCAAGTGTTTAATAAATTAATTTGTATGATGGAAAGTATTATAATGACAAAAATAATACCACCGTTTTGGTTACTTGTGAAACTAATGTTTCACACAAAAGTTATTATTCATTAACCCATGTAGGACCAAGCATTGAAATAATATATTTTTAAGAATATTATGTGTTTACTTGAATATTACACTACAAAGAATAAAAAATTAATCTATAATATATTTTTTATTAATTATATTTTTTTTAACCAATAGTAAATGTAAAACAAAATGTTACGTATACACAACTTTGGGATCTTAGGGAATATCAATTCATCTTGACATGGGACAACCGAAAACAGTTGGAATGGAGATGAACATTACAATTTCCAAATGTTAAAAAATGCAGTGCTTTTCCACAATCTGTGCCTTCTTCTGGCTTTGGTTTCTCCCTTTATAATCACACGCTCTATATCATGATTGATTGATGATTCCAGTTGCGTCAACTGCTATGTCTCATAAATGTCATACATGTTTTTTTAGTGCGGGTGGCGATGTTTTCCCCAAGTGTGGTAGTGTCATGCAAGTAAGTGTTAGTGTGGGGGTGAGGATAGGACAAGGATGAGGAAGGAATGATCGCTGTCCTTGGCCTGTTTGTTGGGGTACTGCTCTGGCTTTTGGCTCGTATTGATTGGAGAAAGCAGGAAAAGCTGGCCACAAAGTTTCTTCAGAGGGCTGCTGAACTTGTCCTAGCTGGTGTTGAAAATCCTGCTGTTGTCTGGACTCTTTAACACTAGGTCAGAGGCACTGCAGTGACAAATTTATGCCCTGAGCCACCTCTGTCAGTATCCTTACATTATAATAATGTAGTTCTTTGCGTAGGGAATTCTTTGTGGGTTGACCAAATTAAGATTTTTCAGTCTCATGTATATTCATTGACTCATTGTTGCATTCACTTCCTTTTGCCTTCAGATTTCATTAGTCATGGCTAAGTAAGGGCAAAATTATAGTTGAAACATCTTTCTTCATTCGCAATATTATATATTTTTAATGACTTGACATTTCTACAGTCAATCATTTTTCTTTTCTTCTTTTTCCTCCAGAAGATCATTTATAATTTCCTAATCTGTCATTTCGTCATCATCATGTGCACCGCATCAATCATATTTGCAAAATAGGGTCATTTCCTCCAAAAACAAGTTCAGCAGTTGACAGATGCCTTTATTTTCACAAAATAAGCAGGATTGTTGTAGAAAATAAATAATTATGCTTGAAGCATTATTTATACAATGATGCAAAAATGCTGGATAAAGCACTATCTCCAAGATGAGATAAGTGAATCAGCAACCGGAATATGAAACAGTAGTTACATGTCTATTACTTAATGATAACATTCCTCTTGCATTTGTTCTATCATGTTCGTATGATGTACCCACTAATCCCAATGTTGCGTAAATGCAACATTATTATAAATTATCACCACCAGGTATCTCCCACACAGCGGGGCACCGCCCCAGCTGAGAACGAAATCTAAGCTCCCACATGTGTGGTATGTGCGTGGTGCATGTTAGTGAAAGTGTGTAGGGTAGGACAGGAAGAGGTGGAAAAGATTGCGCATGGTCCATGGCGCATGTGTTAAGTTACTGCTCCCAGCAATCGCCTGGTATTGATTGGAAAAACCATGGAAAACTACCACAAGAGCAGCCGACCGCTAGAATTCTCTTCCAGACAGCACTAATTCGGCGTACCTGGCAAGTTAGTATCGAAAATCCTGCCACTGTTGGGACTCGACCTTGGACTTCCCGTCAGAGGGACTGCAGTGACATGAGTTGATGCCCTGAGCCATGTCTCCCAGTGTCTCTGAAAGAAGCTCTCCCAAAAAGCGAGAACGTCCTTCAGAGGGTGAAAGATCTGAGTTGCCCAGATAACACGTCTCAGAGAGCAGTAATTATGAGGAGATATACAGTTCAACGGTGTAAACCATCTGCCCGAAATTGATGTAACCTGTCAAGTCTATTGTAAATTTCAAAGTTGTAATGCCAAAAACGTTATTCAAATGCATAAAATGTAACATATACCTTTGTGTATCATAGGGGAATAGATTTTTTTCAAAAAAATTTAATTATAATGATAATCTTACTTCAAGAAAATTTGCATTTTTTTGTTAAAATTATCAATAGATATTATTTTTTATGTTTATATCTTTAAGATTAATTAAAATCATCATCTCCAAGATGGCGGCGGTGTGATCGGGCGCGTGGGTTCCGCTCCGTATATTTCAAGTGTTGTGTACCTGTTTTCGTTGTTCCTGAGTGTTCAAATTGGGTTCAAAGTTTTTCTTGATACCTG
>JAHLJT010009752.1:6958-36475 GCA_031308135.1 Acheta domesticus
TACAGTTTTAAGTGCCTATTTTGCCTTCCTAATTCTACAGTTTTTCGTGACTATAAATCTTCAGCTTAGTGATGATCTGGAAAATAGACAGGCCTGTGTTTTTGGTGTATGTAGACATTTTTGGCAATTGTTTTATGCAATAGATCTAATTTTCAGTCATTTTAACTAATAATGGAATCATTCATTCTAAACTTAATAACTACAACTATGAGGTGGGACAATGAACTTCTAGGAAATGATCATTAAAGCTGTCATTGACGTGTAAACGCATTTAATGGCTGAAAGCTCCAGGTTAATTAACATATAAACTGAAGTGACATAAACAACACCAATGATACAGCAATTTCGTTGCACCATGATCACTGAACACAGTTGATTAATTCTCAAAATATTCTTTACGGATGGGAAATTTAGTGTACCAAATTTAAATAAATCTATTATCATTTCATTTTGAAAAAAATTCTTAATCACAAATATTTTGATAATTTAATTTACTTCTAATGTCTCTGTGAAAGTCGCACTTTAGATTTTAGGACCGAAAAGAACTGGATTTTTGTGCCTCTTTTGAGTACGGCGATGCATTTCAGCTCCAAGTAAAGGACGAGGAGATTTCTCCTAATCTGTACTTCATGTTTTCTTCTGCACGTTTGCTTAACAATTAGTTCAATATGAAAAAACGGTATTCCCTGTACAATTGCACACAGGCCGATGTGGCCCGTAGGGGAGGTGAAGGTAGAGCTCCACCTTTTCGTCGACGTCGGCATACAAGGAGGAGGTTGTGTGGTGAGCACAATTCTCTGGCCCAAGAAATCCTGGCACTCACTTGGAAAGGAGGCTGAGGCGACCCCAGAGCCGCCCTGAATGGAAAGCACCAGATAAATATCCCATCATACGCCGGGATTCGAACCTGGCTCCTTCAAGTCACGAAGTCAGTGCCCTACCACTGACTCACCGCGGATTTTAGTTCAATATGAATAAGAGCCAAAAAAACTTCGGGTATACATGTTCCTTAGATTTGCTCAGATTCGCCTGAGATTTTCATGTATATTTTTCCTTAAATCTTCGTTTTGACTCACAAATGAAAGTTGTAAAGTTCTAATAAAATGTATCTCAAGCGATTGTATCATAATAGTTTTAAGACAAACCAGTTTATTTGACAGAAAAAAATTAATGAACGAATTATAAAAATCTAAAGCAGGAAGAGATTTGAAAGCAATGCGAGATTTCCAAACAAAAAATGACAAGAGTGCAGGATAAATGTTAGGAAAGGTGTGAAAATAACTGTACCATTATCTATGCAACGAACACTCTTACTATCCATCATTTATTGCATAAGAGTTTTTGTTATTGAGGAAAAATAAGAGATTTGAGCATAAAGAAAAAACTGCTTTTATTAAATGAATCGAATTAGATCGGCAGTTTCTAATATTATGTTTGGCCTCTGTCATATTGTAATGCACATCATGCACTAATTTTAAAATTGGTCCTTGTGTTAGGATTTGAAATACACAGAATCAGCTCCAAAAAACTGAACGTGATATATTCCTTCCACCTTGCCCTACACAAATCTCCAATGAAGTTTGTATTTACTTCCGTCAATTTCTTCTCTGTACCACAGAGCGGAAGCCTTACTCCATCTGTAGTGTCTTTTGTAAAGAAAATCAATCACTTTCCTTTGACACCTGACCTCAGATGGAGTGATTTCGTAGGTATACAGCGAGACTTGCTTTTGCTCCGAGAGAACTTTTCCGGAATTACGTGGACAGAAGGGAGTAATTATGGGGTGGGGGGAAGGGGGGCAGGCAGGCGCTCCCGGCGACTCGCCACCCGACCATCAATCACGCGCGCAATAAATCACCCGTCACTATAACAAATAGGGCGATCGGCCGCGCCCGGCGCCGCTCTACCCTCCCGCGCCCACGCGCTCTACTTCGTCCCGTTCCGCTGCTCCGCAGTACTCCCTCCGAGCTCTACTCCCCGCTCCGCGCCGTGCCTCTGTTCCGTGCACGTCGCACCTTGTCCCATCCGAATCTGTTCCCGGTGTACGAAAGCTCCGTCCCGCTGCGTCCGCCCCGCCTTGCGCGTCCTCGCCACGCCCGATCCCGCCACGTCATTCCATCCCCGCCACCCGTCCCCGCCACCCGTCCCCGCCACCCGTCCCCGCCACCCGTCCCCGCCACCCGTCCCCGCCACCCGTCCCCGCCACGTCCGTCCCCGCCACCCGTCCGCGCCACGTCCGTCCCCGCCACGTCCGTCCCCGCCACGCCCGTCCCCGCCACGTCCGTCCACTCCACGTCCGTCCACGCCACGTCCGTCCACTCCACGTCCGTCCACGCCACGTCCGTCCACGCCACGTCCAACCACGCCACGTCCGTCCACGCCACGTCCGTCCACGCCACGTCCGTCCACGCCATGGCCATCCCCGTTACGATGTACCTACCACGACCGTTCCGGCACGATTGTACTGCCACGTCCATCCCCGCTACGTTCGCCCCCATTACATCCGTCCACGCCACGTTACAATCCGCCCCGTCCGTTCCCGCTGTCCCCGCTACGCCAGACCACGCCACGCTCGTCCAGCTTAGTAGTTCCTGCCACGTCCGTCCTTACCAGGTCCGACCATGCTGCATCCTTTCACTCCACGTCCGTCTACGGCTTGACTGACCCCACCACGATTGTTCGATTTTGTTGTGAACATTCGCCTTCGCAAGATCTCGGCAGGTTTTGGGATGGTTCTCCTTAATCCCTGGCTCTCATTCCACCCTTTGCAAATAACTTTCATCATCATCATCATCATTTTCGCTATTCTAATCCATTCGGTAGATCATCACTCACGGATCTCAATGACCTCAGCAGTACAGTCTATAACTGAATAAAGTGTTCTGATTAAAATATCCTGTCGTTCTAGACCAGGGCCGCTCAAGCAGAGCAAATCGGCAGCGCGGAGCCGTGTTTTCAGCCGAGAGCGGAACACCGGAGCCCGAGCGTTGCGCGCCTGGCGATAACCTCTGATAGAGTGTCCCGGTAGCGGAAACATGGAAGTCCACGCGAGCACTTCACAGACAAGAGCACCTACACCGACAATTTTTAATTCAGTATGGGAAGAAACATATCTTTTCGCCGACTACGGCAGCTATGCCAAAAGTTTAGTTTACATAAAGGGTTTCACGTGAAGAAGTTTAATTTGCAACGACATTATACATTAAATCATGCTGATGAAAATGAAAGCACGCTGAAGAAGAACAAAAGGATGTTTTCAGTGTTCTGAAAAACAATGCCTCACTAGAAGTAAGTTTTGGATGTATTTTGATGTTCTTATGTTGTTTTGGCAGTAAAATAACACAGTACAAAAGAATTTAATTTCATTGCATACCGATACTACAACGTGAGCATTTAGGAAAAGAACTTCCTACAAAACCGTTTTCCAAAACTGCATCGGAATACTCCTCGATTGTTAAGTACGTTTGGATCAACATACAACTGTGAGCAATTTTTTGCTTCTTTGAAAATCTGTAAATCTCGAATGAGAAGTACAATTATTACAGATCACAATCGGAAATGCATGTTACGGCTCAACAGCACCATGCCATCTCTTCCAAATACAGAAAGTATATTGCGAAAAAAACATTTAAAAGGTGTAATTAGAGTATTTGATTTTGCAATCAACTTTATTTTTTATGTTAATTTTCTTTACTTTTAGTATTTTTATTACTAGTTTATTTAATAACATTTTTGTGCAACCTTTATAATACTTTTCATATTCAACAGCATGATAAACTGTGTAATGTCACCACTATTAAATTTCTTTATGTTATTGAGCACTTGTTTTGCAACTAAACATTTGGCATTGACGGCGCAATCTGCAAAAAGATACTTTTATTCCCATGCTGCATTGCAAATTGTCGTGTTTTTAATTTGCAAATCACACTAATATGTTTATATCTAGTAACTGTTCCAATAAATGTTACAAAAGTATTTTACTGTTTTTTTTTGTCGTAATATCCTTTCCCAGAGCAGTGAGACTTTCTCATTCCGAACAACGTAAAATACCCCGTAGAAATACGACGCGACCCACTGTGCCACACGCCACCGATCGATATTTGATGACGTCATTTGCTCTTTCTGCGGCGGAAGAGGAGAGAGCAACCGACTGCTCCTCCTCGGAGCAAATGGTTGAGCGACCCTGTTCTAGACACAAGTGTGCAAATGAATTCAGTTTGTGAAAATAAATAATTTGTAAAAATCTACTCTAAAAAATGAGAAATGTTATAATTTTACGGACAGGTTTCGGTAGTAAATATGTCAGGAATTCTTCATTATTATCGTAAAATAATTACAATTTCAAATAATTTGGTAATATAATTATATTTGTACAGAGCGCTTTGCAATCTACCAACAGGATATCCAGTTCCGTTGAACGACTAAGGGACATAACTACAGAATTGTTTGGGAAACGGAGGTGGTGTGGCAACAGTTGAAATAACTAATTTTTTTCTTATGTTTGTGGATCTCAAGATTATTTCCTCTAGTAGTTCTGTAATGCAAGTTGTACAGTCATTATGAGTTTAAAGTTCATAATTTTATTAAAAATTAATACAGCACTTGACAATAATGGTTCATCAATGCATTATATTTTATTTTTTTCTGATACGTTATTGCTTGTTATTGCCTCCGATACGGAGCTCGATATACACTGCGTAACTTACCTGGATCGAAAGGATCGTGGTTACGAGGGAAATGTGAAAACGGTTGAGTGGTGCAACATGTTCTCTTATGGAGGGAATTATGGGAGGGAAACATAAAAAGACGAACCGAGTCAAGTTAACAACTAGTTAATTAGTAAATAAGTAAATCTGTATCGTTAAAATTAGGTAAAAAATAAAATCTTGTCTGTACCACGGGTGGTCAACTGGTTCTAATGATTTCGGGCGACAAAAAATCCTCGGGCGTTTTGTCACCGGTTGATCATTAGCCCTTCGTGCATAGATATTATTGTATTTGATGCCTTTGAAGGGAGTACCAGACAAGAAATTCCTTTTCGCTCTTTTTTGCTATGTGCGTTTCCTCTTAATTCGTAACCCACGGCTTGCCTTTCTCGAGAGCGATCATTTGTCAATCGAAAAGTCAGCTTGAGCGACAGACGACTTGGTCGCCCCTGCAGACGGGTCGTTCCAGCCGTGCAATAGAATCCCCCGCCCCCACTCGGCCCTCGCCCCGCCTGCAACGGACGCGTTCCTGTCGGCGCGCCGCGGTCGCGGACCCCGGCTGCAGGTTCCGACTCTCGTGTATTCTGTGAGTGTGTGTTTGTGTATATGTATGTGTATGTACGTGTGGGTATGTGTGTGAATGTATGGTGTATGTATGTGTGCGTATGCGAGCGTGTGTGTGTGTGTGTAAGGGAATGTGTGTGTTTGTGTGTGTGAGGGAATGTGTGTGTGCGTGCGTGAGCGTGTGTGTGTGTGTATGGTTGTATGCAGCACGTAATGAACCTCTGATCTGGCCAATAAAGCGGGGCAATATCTCGGAGGCGAGGGCGCACTAAAGTTGTTTGTTTATTTCTTGCCTGGTCGCAGGGGGTCCAGTGGCCCCTGGTGTGTCGGCCGGCGCGCTCGCTCGGCCTGACCACGGGGACCCGCCGCAGTGAACGAGGAAGCATTGGGAATTGTTCCACGGCAGTATCCTTCGTAGTTCCTCGAACAGTAGAAAAGTGTTGGTGCTCAAATTTTACAGTTGATTGTTTTGAAACGGTTGAGAAAACAGTTTTTTTTACAATAGGAACGTTTTTTACAAAAGACCGATGCCGAGTGGAAAATTCTCACTCATAACTTCACAATCCCTCTGTTACTGTGTTACTTATTCACTCATTCACTGTTTTTTGTTTATTCATTCGTTCATAGACTCTCTTGCTCGTAGACTCTCATGCTCGTTGACTCTCTTGCTCGTTGACTCTCTTGCTCGTTGACTCTCTTGCTCGTTGACTCTCTTGCTCGATGACTCTCTTGCTCGTTGACTCGCTTGCTCGTTGACTCGCTTGCTCGTTGACTCGCTTGCTCGTAGACTTTCTTGCTCGTAGACTCTCTTGCTCGTAGACACTCTTGCTCGTTGATTCTCTCGCTCCCTGACTCTCTCGCTTTCTGACTCGCTCACTAACTCTGTCACTTCGTTGCTCACTAGCTCATTCACCGGCTCGCTCACTCTCTCGCCCATTTATTCACTGATTCTTTCATTCACTCACACCAACTCTCACGAGTGAGCGAATTTTAATATAGTTAACGCCGGGTGTCGAGATCACGCAGATCATATCTTTGGCGTTGGTCGTACGCCTATGTATTTCTGTGCGCAGAAGGTGTAGTGCTGCAAAATCAGAATGTCAGTTCACTTCAACTGCAGTAGACTCCTTCAATAATTCCCTGTCCCCTTCAAACTCAGCGCCGCTGTTCCACCCTCTCCTGTACTGTGACTTCCGCTGACTTTCTCATCATCAGCAACGCTCCCTTCACCGTTGCCAGTCACTCCTGCTACAGCTGTGCCTGGCATGCGCTTGATTGTTATAACTAATGCCGCAGCCCCTGCCCGGATCCACGCCGCTGCTATCACTCCGCTACACCCTCGCCCGACTCTGTCAATGCCCCTGCGTATATGTTCACTATTGACTCAATCTACCTACTGTGTCTGCTATTATGCACCAGCATGATATAGTTATCCCCATGCATACGTATCAAGTAGTATCAATACTGCCAGCCTCACCACCATCGCCATCTAAACTGCCACCGACACCACCACCACTATCATCACAGCCCGAAGTCACCAGTACCCCTACTACCACCACTGCCGGTCATTTCCAGTCCCATCATCACCACCGCTGACGTCGCCGTTGCCATTGCTGTTATCATCACTTCTACCGCCACAACTACACCCTCCCCCGTGCCTCCTGCCAGTGTGCAACACCTCCCCTGTCATCAGCACCATTTCCAGAACGACCACCACAACCACCACCACCACCGACAACTATTGTCACCACCATCACTACCACAACCGCCACCACCACCACCATTACCACCACTACCACCACCACCACCACCACTGATGCCCTCTCATCCGCCCCGCCCCGCCGTGCACCCTTCCTCCCCCGGGGGGTGATTAATGGCTGCGCGGGGGGCGAGCGACTGGCCGGGGGGCCGAGTGGGGCGCGGTCACTTCCCTGGTCGCTCTCGCCGGCGCCCCACCCTGTCGCGCACCACCCCACCCTCCCCGCTCTGCCTCGCCCTGCACCCGCAACGCCCCTCTCTGCAACAGCCCACCATACTCTGTACCCGCCACCTTCAAACATCTCCACCATATCCAGCTCTCCCCCTCAACCAGCTCTGTCCATCTCTGCCTTGAACCACTCTGCCCCGCTCCGCCCAACCCCACTCAGCCCTGCCACGTCCTAAACTCTCTCTTCTCTGCCCCGCTCCAGTCCCAACCCGCTCCGCTCCTCCTCGCTTAGCTCCGTCATAGACTAAGGATACATCTTTACTCTATGGCTCCGTCTCGTATTCACCCGGCACCACTCCGCATCATACCGCTCCATGCGACACGCTCTTCCCCGCTCCGCCACCTTCGGGTCTCCTTCCACCACTCCTCGTCGCCACACTTCACCATGTTCCTCTCCGCCATGTTACGCGCAGCCACGCACCGCCCTCTCCGCCACACCCCTCTCCACCGCGCCCCTCTCCTCCGCTCCGCTTAGCCACGCCCCGCTCCGACACGCTGCCCGCCGCCACACACCCCTCCGCAACACCACGCCAAGCCCACGCTCCACCATCCCCTACTCCCCGACGCCCCGCTCCACCGCCCCGCTTCCCCGCGGGGGTCGGAGGGCGGGGCGCGCGAAGGGTCGCCCAGCGACGGGCAGAGCGGGGAGGGGGGGCGGGCGACGCGAGGGGAGCGCGCCACGCCTCATCACGCCCCGCCGCGCTACGCTCTGTGCACGGCACGCGCGGCGTTCGCGCGCTCATTTTGGAGCAGACTTCTCGTTTGAGCATTTCGGGCGAAAACACTTCCGCACGCACATTTCGAGAGATTCACGAATTAAACCGGCTGCCTCGTGGCCTGCCCTGTGCTGCTGTCGCCCGGCCTGCTATGCCTCGTAGCACTGCAAGCAGCCGGCCTGGCGTGAAGGAGATAGTTGATTAATTATCTCCCATTCGTCGCCTGACTCCAGCAGTGTAGTTTGGGCCGGCTGTTGTGCTGTTGACGCCATCTGATATTCGAGATATACAAATTGCTTTCTTAATTTTCATTGTGTTTAACGTGCATTGTCGTGCATTTTTTTGGTGTATTTTTTGTATCATTGGGTCTATATTTCCGTGAAAGGGAACTTATACTGTTAACTTTTCCTAATTAACTTCCGTTCGTGTTCAATATTGATATTAAAATTATTTCATGTTTTCATCCTAATCAGCACGTGTGAAGTATTTAGTATTTTGTAAGCAATTAAATAGTGGCGTTATCCACGAACACAAGACTAAAAGGGACAAATATTCATTTTAATGTTTCTATTATATCAACTGTTGAGCACTGTATAGTTCTTTTTTAGTTTGTGTTCTGTTGGTAAACAAAAATTATTACAAAATTATATTGTTTCTCGTTCTGAATTTCTTAATAATCTGTGAGATTCTAATGTAACATTACTCATACTGTTTTCATTTCAAGAACAAATAGAGCTAAATTTTCTTAAGTTAATAAAAGTTCCATATGATTTTCAGACAGTCGTAATGTTTAATAAAAGATACACATCTAATCAATCACTTGGCTACGACTATCAGAAAGTCATATGAAACTTTTATTAATTTAAGAACTGTACAAGAGACAGTCTATAGTTCAAGTTAGAACTAAATTTTCTGCGAAATGCCGCAAGTAAGCTTTAAAACGTTCTACTGACATCTAAATATCGGCTTCATAAGTGTTTTATTTATGACAATTTGTGAATCATATGCGTCCAATGCTTTTTGAATATACAAATATTGCCTAAAGTAAATAAATGAAGAAATAGGCGAGAAATCTATCTATCGATCTATGATCGTCATTCATGACTATTTTACCTGCTTTTGGTTTTGCTCTGGAGAGAATGTTACACTACATCGTTGCACTACAATCTTCACTTCAGGAATTTTGAAATAACTATAGTGGTAACGTCCGAATAATTATGCAAGAGTTCAACAAACGGTAATGAATGTTGTTTATGAATGTGACTCCAACATCCTTTATACTTTCCTTGATTTAAGAGCGTCCTGATAATAAACTTCGCGTTTTATTCCTTTAATATCAAATTGCCTGTCAATAAAATTTCAACAGAAATGAATCATCGTTCAAACACAACAATATTGAAACATGATGATAAGGAAATAAATGATATTTTTTCAAAAATGTCCAATAAAAAACCATGCATAAAGAAAATGAAATTCCGATATAGTGCTATTATCGTGGGTTCGAAATGAAGAATCTGCCAGTTGAAAATATATTACTAAATTGTGTTTTTAAAAGAAAAGTTACGGTTGCAACTATGTTTACCCTTGCAATTATGTTTTCTATAACTCGGGAACGAAAATGTCTAGTTTTTTAAATAATGTTGCTAATCTTGTGCTTTTTTTTATTCTGGACCTCAAAAAAAATTTGCGCAGATAATCTCCCCCATACGTCATATACAGTTTTCTTTACTAAATAAATATCAAATTTCAAGAAAATGTGAAAATGGGGTTACTCTGGTTTCTGGGTGACGAGTTGTATTTTGGAAAGTGGAGATGCTGAGGAAATTGGGGTTGCTTGGGAAGGTGAGGATGCTGTGAAAGGTTGGGTTGCTGGAGAAGGTGTACTGGGAAGGTGGGGATGTTGGAGAGGGTTGGGATACTGAAAAACGAGGGGATACTGGAAAAGGTGAGGATTCTGAGGAATGTTGGGAAGCTGGAGAAGGTGAGGATTCTGGGAAATGTTGGGGAACTGGGAAAGCGAGGACTTTGAGAGATGTAGCGTATGATGAGAAGAGGGAAGATGCTGGAGAAGTGAGAAGTTGGGGAAGAGAAAGTTGGGATGTTGGGGAAGAGAAAGTGGGAATGTTGGGGAAGAAAAAGTGGGGATGCTGAGGACGATGGGGATGCTGGGGAAGGTATGGATCCCGGGAGGAGGACCTGGACAAGGCATGATCAGTACGGAGGATAAAGCGGAGATTCTGCGGAACGTGGGTATGTTGAGGAAAGCGGCCAGCGATACTAGGAAAAGAGGGAGACGTTAGGAAAGACGGAAGCAGGGTGGGCGGGGATGTCGCGAGGGGCGTGGCGGGCGCGCCACGCGCCACCGGCGGCCGCCGGGATCGATCTCCGTGAACTTGGCAGTGGCCGGCTGAGCCGGGCTGAGCCGCGCTGCGGGCCGCGTGGGCCAGGGGCGCGAGGGGAGGGCGGGAGGGGAGATGAGTTGGCTCACTTCCGCGTCCCGAGGGAGGCCGCCGCCGGCGACCGCTCGAGGGCTCTTCTGGCGGGCGATGAATAAGGCCACGAGAACAAATTCGGGCCATTCAGAACTTGGAAAAATGGAAATGTTAACAGCAGTGTCTTTTTTTTTTTCAAAAGAGATTAATAGAATGACCACAATGTCGCTGGAAAGTTTAACATCGCTTTACTGGCCTAACTAGTTAACGAATAGTTTTTACTGCTACTTGTGCAGAGTTAACGAACTTGTGAGTTGTATCTTAAGCAGTCACTAAATATTTGTTTTTTGCCTCACTACAATAAGGAAATTGAAGAGTATGTTAAAGATAGGAGCGGTTTAAAAACACGTGAGGGATAAAGCTCATTTACTAAACAGAAATTCCGTTCATTCGTGAAACTATTTATATATTTATTTATATATTACTGTTTTGTTATCTATATTGCATTGTCTCCGGTATGGATAGAAACCGACATTACGTTTCCTACATTAAGTGCCAATTCGATGCACTTATAAATAACTCTGCATTACTATAATAATTAGTCATAATCAGTTTTACGATTAGTCTACACATTGTGGCGTCTGAATGAAGGGGTTATATCAGACTTTTCTGGGGTAAGAAAATGATGTCAAACTCTCAGATCTACAACGTACTAAAACAAATTTTACATGAGAATAGTTTGAAAGTTTGGAGGTCTCTTATAAGTGATTGTAAAATACCTTCAGTCTTTCAAATACTCTTGTAAAATTTGATCAAAGTGATTATATATATATATATATATATGATATATATATATTACTGACCTTTACCCCCCCTTCTAAATCAAAACTGAACCAGAGGATGCAAGCAGATTTATTGCTCTTGCGAGCTTTTGATTTACTCCCAGGGCAGAGGATTTTTGCGGCAGATAGTAGGAATTCAAGGAAAAGGGTACACATACATACATAAATTCAGTAACAAGTTCAGATATATTCTTAAATGATTCAATTTTAAGAAAAAAAATACAATTTCTTTGTTCTTCTGCAAAAAAACAAACAATGCAACAAACAAACAAAAATGGCAAGAATATTTTTTCTAGTGATCGAAATATATGCTGAAACACTTGTGAATCTTCCAACCTCTTTAAACAAATCAACTATGATATTGTACAAAAAATTAAATCAATGACTCAGTCGACTGGTACTCTTTCAATCTCGCCTTTCGTGCACGTTTGCACTTGAAATTAAACACTTAATTATTCTAACTCACAATTCACACAAAAAAAGAAAAATTACTATTTACAATGATCAATGAATTCACACTCAATTACTCTGATTCTCTCACAAGTTTTTACAACATTGTCCCAAATTTTTCTAGCTAAGCAATGCAATTTTCTTTACAATATACTTCCAAAAGGGCAAGTCTGTTTCATTCATAAGGCATTCCAGACAATGATATGAAAATTCTAGGTGCAAACAAATTACGCGAGTTATTCACGAATTCTGTAAAAGCGTAATATTCGTCCCACTTACTACGAAACCGTCCGTCTTTCAGCTGCTCGCGCGTTCGGTGCCTCGCTAACACGTCCCCTTCTCCCTAACGTTACCTCGGCGCTAGTGGCTCAGCGTTCGACCTTGGCTCCGCGCTTCGCCGACACACAAGAGACTGCGCTTGTTGGAATTCGCCCCTCTAGCAGCGATGTTGGGTCTCGTTGCTTCTCTCTTCTTATTTTCCTAGTACTCTTCTTTCTTCCTCGCCTCTTCTTCTTCTCCTACGGTCCTTCTTCTTCCCGTTCGGTGGCCTCTTCTCGTCTCTTCCCGGATTGTTCTTCAGCGCGATTGTTAAAATTTCGTCCGCGTGCTTATGACCTCGCACGATCACAGCCGGGTGGCCGCTTTTAGCTCTGTCCAGGCGCGTCGCGCACTGGAATTTGAATAGCTGATTCTTTATAGCACAGCGTAATTGTTCCTGACTGATTCCACGTACTCAATCAGCGTGTTAAATCACTTAAATTCTGGCTATTCAATCGACCAGAACAAAGTGAACAAAGTGATAACGCCGTTCTAGTTTTTGCCCTGAATTCTAATGCGTCGTCTTTTACTGCACTCTCCTCCAACACAACGTCAAAAAACTGCTCACAATATTACGATTCCAAATCTCATTCGTCGCCTACTCAATTAAACTCTCTACTAGAATTACAAGCAAACTAGATACTGACTACTGTACGGAATTCGCACGTCTTCGTTTCACCAAAAGAACCATACTCGGCGACAGCTGAAGCAAATAAGGGGCTTCTGATCTGGCGATCAGCGTATTATGAGGAAGTTCGTAGGGGTGAGTTGGCCTCGCCTCCCTCCGCCGCTAACCACACCTCCTCCCTACACTGCTCTGAACTACTCTGTGCGCTACTCTATCTCGCCGCCATCCATTACATTACAGCGCGCGCGGCTGACTTCCGCGCGTCTTTCAAAATCAAAACATTCGGCCGTGCTCAACAATATCTTCATTGATGTAACAAAGCAATCGTTACAATATATATATATATATATATATATATATATATATATATATATATATATATATAACTTTGTTATTTGAGCCTAGATAAATAATCTGAGCTATCAAAAAAAAAAAAATACAAACGATTCTATTTCTGAAGATAAAACATTAGATATTCTATGTGAAAGGATGATGATTCAAGATCTCAACTTTTTTTCGTCTACTCTTAATTACGAGTAGATTGTGCATGTAGTAGGTCTGTCTGAAGGTAATTTCATAGCCAAAATTGACCGCTGATTGATTACTGGAAATTTAAATGTAGTATATTGTTCGCAACTGAAGACAGATAGCAAGTAGGGGCCGAACTTGCTTTGAAAAAGGACAGTTATTAAAGTATTAAATAACTTTAATAGTAACAGTAAACATTTCAAGAACTAGTTCGTTAACGTTGTCAGTACCATCACTTAACATGTCTATTCCGTGTGGCTTCCAGAACAGCTAACTAATATACTCGCATCTAGTCGAAACAGCCTAACGTGAAAAGGAAAGGTTTTCGTCACTTTCATATAGAAAACAATGATGGATTGGAACGCGATCGAAGTCTGTCTGGCACTTTTTAACGTTGTCTTTTGGGCACATCAGAGAAATGTTCGTTTCCCGAGTTTTTACAACAGCGTGGAGGTGAACTGATTGATTGATTGTGGTTTCCGGACACGCCAAGTGCTATATGGTCATTTGTCCCGTAAGAGTAGTGAATATTCATCCCGAAGGTTCCTTTCCTGCTGGTGACGTGAAGTTGTGCGAGTGGCGCACGTGGGCAAGGGGCCGGCTCTTCATTGTCGTGACGAGCGGTGACATACATTAGGTCTCAGATGTAGAGCGGTGTGGTAGCCGTTCGATTAAAAACTCTCCTAGTAGTGGGATCAATAGTTAGTTAATTGTAAGCACAGTGAAATTTGTTATTTGTGACTACGGTCTAGTTTATGAAAAAATCATTGTTATTACAACCTACTCTCGTCTGGTGTTTTGATTACACCCGTATGACGCCCACACCGTTTGTTAAAGCAATGCTCTGGCATTCACCTGGTGTTGATCGGAGAAATGTCTGAAATCTACCTATAACATCAGCCAGCCACAAGAGTTCCCCTCCAGAAGCGGCTAATTTAGATCCAGCTGTATTGCTAGTAGCGTCGCGGCTAGCTCTTGTGCCGCGTGCTTGCTTTCCACTACGCGGACGGACGCGGTTCGATTCCCGGTCGAGGCAACATATAGTGGCGGTTTTTTCTGCAATATCCCAATACATTTTGCTGTGTGACGATGAGAAAATTCACTTCTCAGGTTGAGAAGACGGAATACGGCATGGGGATGTCTACGTGCTAACCACACGTACCCCCCCCCATGGCCACGATGCAGGTAGGTTTGAGCGCGTCACAGGGCTGTCGCGCCAAGTACATACATATATATATACATACGTACATACATTCATACGTACATACATATTGCTAGTGTTGCAAGTCCGCCATCGTGGGGACTAGACCTCCCGTTAGTTGAGGCAGAGGCAATGTTGTCTCTGAGCTAATTTCAGCTGGCCAATTTAGAGGTTCAAATTGGTTGTCTTTTCTTATCCCGTATTCGTTACTCCTTCAAAAAAAGGGCTGATTATTTAATCTATGGAACTGGACGAAATTTTGAGATTCTACTTCAAGACATCGTAAAACCTGTCGATCATTACTCGTTGACGAAAAACATAAATGATTTTCTGCGAACACATTACCATATTCAATAGCTTTGTCCACATCATTTTTGCTTGTATTTACGGAGTAAACGTTTGGTGTGACAATGGTTATACCCATTAGAGTTTAAACTTAGCAATGAGTTGGATAGAGCTTGATTTCACGACACACTTGAATTCTGTGATGAATAAAATTAATTGGCGAATTAAAATTAATTTTCCCCCTCATTTTTGTCACTTAGTCTTCATTATATCGTTCAGTTCAATGAGAATAATCACTATCGTGAATTCATTCACACCAACATTCAACAACAACCCTCAGTAATTTACACAACTTTAATTCTAACGAAATCGATGTATGTCTCAGAGTGGGTCTTGTCAAGTGTTTTGAACACAGCCTTTTAATTGAACACGCTTATTGATATTAGGTTACAAAATGTATGCAAAGTCTTTATTAAATAGCAGTGCTCGCCGAACAATCTTTTTTAACGCCACTCTTAATGTTATTTCATAGATTTTTCTAATAATGACCTGCATGAAAATAAAATAGGATTTGAATAAATAATTTTGTCGTAACATAGTTCACTTTTATGGCAACGTGAAAAAATCTGACAAAGCGATATGATCAAAGAACCCGTGCAACGCATCGCTGAATTCTTACGGAATAGGTTTGTTTTTCACATATTCGTACATTTCGCTATCAGCTTATATTCAGAATAGGATGTAGACTTAAATTTTAGGCATTTTAAAATTAAATTTAATTTTTTTTCTGAAAATTAAGAATTTTCACATTGATCTGTACATAGTGCTGACAGTGTGATCAACAATACCAGATGTGCAATCTTCATCCTCCTATAGGCAGACAAATGAATATCACTTGATTCTTGCCTCAAAATTAAGATCACCAACCTTCTCGTCAAAAGCACTTAAAGCTCTTCCTATAAACTACTCGTCCGAATGTGTTCTTCTATACCCGAATAAAAATTTACTTTCTTGTTTATTGACTAAAAAGGGGAAGCATTGCATACAGTCGCTTCAAAGAAGGGAAACAATGTCATAAAAGAGTAGACATTATCAAGATTTAGTTTTTCGGGTACAACAGTACAAAGAACAAACAGTGCTTATCAGGCACTGATATTCCGGGTATGAGAGTTGTTTAAAAATTAAATAATATCAATTATTTACTCTCATTGACAAATGATCATTATTGTAGTCATTCCGTGTCCCTGTGTTCTCAAAGTGATAATTGAAATAGAGAAATTAGTCTAAGAAGGGACTGTCCACTATTGCATGTATACTGCTGGCAATGCAACGCCAAGTTATGTTCAATCCGCTCAATTAGTTCAACGCGTTCGTTCACAGTTGGTTCACTTTGTAAATGCTTCGACACTCTCTTGCAATGCCATCGTCCGACATTTACTTTCATTGGTTCCCTGTCTGTCGGACTGGTCCTTTCTTAGAGTAATTTCTCTTTACCTTGGCTGGAACGCCCTTCGTGGCTGGAGCAGCAGTTTCGGTTCACGCATGAGAAAATTCACCACACTCCCAGCATTCACTCGTGACGGCACTTTTTACACACCGCGTTTCGAGGAAGCTTCTCCATCATCTCCCTTTTCTTCTCCCACTCCCTTCCACTGGCGCTCCCGGGCGCGCCAACATATAAGCTAAAATAGTGGAAGATTGTTAACCAAATTTGCAAATGCAAATTGATTGTAGAGAGAAAATTTTATGCCAAAATTCTTAGTATAGCCCGAATCCAGTGCGTTTATATACTACGATTTTCGCAACTCTGCCCTTGAAAGAATCAGCTGTTTCGCTGCCATCCAATTGGGAGCTTATGTTGCTACAGTGACGTTACTCTGGTGACGTTCAAGCTCAGATTGGATGAAACCGTCAACAGCTGATTCCTGTCAGGGGCAGAGTTTGCGAACATCGAAATATAGTGGTAGGGACGCAAGTGATAATTCGTAGACTAGATTGATTCCGGACACAACATTTCCTGTTGTCATTGGTTATTAACTCCGTTAGTGAAGTGAATGTGTTATCCCGAGAGGAGGAGGTGATTCTTTCTTTCCTTCCATCCTTCCTTCCTTCTCTCCCCTAGGAATGCCCGGTCTGTGTCGCTTTGGAGACAGCGGCGATGCTGGCTTCCTCACTGAAGAGTGAGCTCCTGTTCCGATCCTCATATCGACTTATACGGGATTTCCACCCCCAGATCTTCCAGCGGGGTACCGCCAGAGCTGGGACAAGCTCTAAGCCCCGGCTGGTCTCCTGTCATATGTGGTATTGCAGTGCCTGTAAGTGCGTGTGTGATTAAGGGCTGAGAATATGACAAAGAAGAAGGAATGATCGCGCGTGGTCCGTTTAATAAGGTACTGCTCTGACATTCGCTAGGTACATTATGGGATAAACCACGAGAAAGTACTCTGTACAGCAAACGGCCGCTAGAATTCTCCAGCCAGCAGCTGAATTTGACCTATCTCTCTAGCTTTGTCGAAAGTCTGACAACGTCGCGACTGGAACCCTGGGACCCCTCGGTCACGGCGGCTCCACCCATTCGGCATTCGGCATTTGGCACTCGCTGAGTGGCGAGCTACTGCTCGCCCAATCCCGACCGGCTGATTGTGTACGGCAAATGTTCGCTTCCTTTGATGCGTCGAAAATACCGACAGGCGGCGGGTAAGGCGAGCGCCGAATGTTCGTCACTCGGCAAATAGCAAGCGACCCATCCACACACTCGGGATTTCGGCGAGCGGTTGCTCGCTGTTCGCCAATAGCGAATGTGTGGAGCCGCCTTCAGAGTCGCTACAGAGACAGAGGCAGTCCTGGCTGAGCTAAACCAGCCGGCCGTAGACTAGAAATTCTTGTGTGACGGCGCTTCTTAAAACACCCCTTCTCGAGGTAGCTTCTCGCCCCCAACGCATCATCACCCTCTTCCTTCCCTCTGCCCCCACTCCCGGCCCGCACGCGCGCGCACGCGCTCGCGGTCGATGCCTTGGCGGAAGGGGTCCGCGCGTTCGAACTTCGCGCCGCCGCCGCGCCGGCTGCGCCTGCCGTGCCGCCGCACGCCCTGCTCCTCCGCGCTCCCCTCGCGCGCGTGGCGGCGTGGACTCGCCCACGGCTCCCCCTCCACCCGCCCGCACCCTTCCCCCACACCGCGCGCGCCGCGCGGCCGGCCGTCCCGCCACAGAGCCGCGCCGCGCGCCGTGCAGCCAGCAGCGTCGGCCGCTGCCCGCCGCGAGCGCTACCGTCGCCTCACCGCCACCGCCGCCGCCGCCGCCGCCGCGCCGTGCCGTGAGCGGCGCCGCGTCGCGTCGCCGCCGCGCCGCTGCCAGTGTTCGGTGCCGTGTCGCTCGTGCGGTGGTGTGTGCGATGTGCCGGCGCGGCCCGGGCCCCCCCGTGAGGCTGGGTGCGGCGACCTTTGGTGACTCGGCGGGCGGGTTGTCGCGTGTAACGCGCGTGTGCGGTTTTAATTTTTTATTTATTTTTTTAAAAATTTTATTGTTTGTTATTTTTGCGTGGCGTGTGCGTGCGTGAGGAAGACAGCCAGAGGAACAGGAGGAAGCGGAGAAGGGGGGAGGAGAGGAGAGGAGGAGGAGGATTCCCGAGGTGTGGTCATCAGAGCGACCACCATTCGGAGGCGGGCGCAACCCCGGTGCCCGTGCGTGGCGGTGGACGACGACTCGCCGCTGCAGCCGGTCGCCGCAGCCATGAGGAGAATCAGTGGTGAGTGGGCGGGCTGTACCGGCCACGGCGGCCGGAGCGGGTTGGGGCTGGGAATGATGAGTGCAGCAGAGTGGACAAATGGTTCAGTGAAAAAATAAAATGTCTTTGAGAAATCAGGCGCTCCCGTGGAAGCACACAACCCGGTCGTTATGATCACATTATTCGATCGGTTTGTCTGTCTTGTGTTCTTAATGGCATTGTGACCATTATGCATATCGATCGGTATTACTGATGACGTTAGTAGTTGAATAAATGGATTCGACCGGAACATGTGTTCCTTCTTCCCGCTAAATTATCGAAAAACGGTTTGGGGAAGTATCGTCCGAGCAATTTTGTTCGTGTACTTACGGAACGTTGAAGTCTCCACGTAGTTTCATCGTTTGGCGACGATTTGGCATGCTCAGCAGCGTGACAGACGACCCGTCGTTTGAAAGCATCTGTGCAGTTTATCTTCCGGCTTGTTACGTGTGTTTATTTTGAAAGTTAGAAAAGATCGGGCCTTGTATCCGGAGGATACAGAGAGGGGGAAATTGATCTCGCTCTCGAGTTGCTGAGATGAAAATCGACGCGTGTGACGTGCTGCCTGAACGAACCGGAGGGCATGGAGTAGGGATGCGAAGTGGACAACAAAAAATTGATGTTTCTAAACATCGATTCTCAAAATTAAAAGATCGAGATAAAACATCAAACCAAAACCATCGATGTTATTAATCCTTGATATTTTTAAATTAATTTAAATTTGTGACCATTGAAGTTCACATGGGAATTAATTTTGAAGTAGTCGCGTTTATTAATTTTAATTATTAACTGACAAAACTGAGCCAAAAAAATCATCAAGATAATTAATAAAACTTTGATTATCTGATTCGATAGTTTGAAAATAATATAGGCTTATTATAGCCGAAAACTCGATTTTATTTATTTTCACCCTTGGGCTCTGTGGTCTCAGAATATTCAATTAATGGATTCTGAAAATTATTTATATTTTGTTATATCGTTTCATTTACAAAAAATATGAACCATGTAAAAACTCACATCAGTGTCAAAAAATATATTGGCTTCAGAATGTCGATGTTAAATGCACCAATGATTTTATAAAAACCAAGTATGTTTTCAAAACATTAATACCGATGTCGCATCCCTAGTGATGCGACATGACAACAAAATATTGATGTTGCAAAACATCGATTTTCAAAATTAAAACATTAATTTAAAAAAAAAAAAAGTTCATTGATGATTAAAATTTAACTGAAAAAGAGTTAAAAACGCCTATGTGCCAGGTACGATGAAGGACGACGGAAATACCAAGGAATTGGATCATCGCGGGCAACGGTAATAGTCTGCTCGATGAAGTTAATACAAACCGCGTTTGTTTTGATTCGAACGTAATTCGTGGTACCATCAGTGATTTCATATTTTAATTTTCGCAAATTTGTCATTGTAGGTATTTTTCATTCACGTACTAAAACATCGATGTTCAAAAAGCATCTTCTTCAATATATCGATGTGTAAAACCACCCAATTTTTTATTAAAAAGATCGATGGTTTGGAAACATCGACATCGATGTCGCATCTCTAGCAGGGAGACCCTGGTTGCACCCGTGGTTGCACCCCTGGTTCGGGAACCGGACTGTCACCGCGTCACCGCTCTCTGACGGTGCTGTCGTCACCGCATTGATTGCCGGCAAGACAGCTTCCTGACTTTACCGCTTCACTCTCCCGTCATCTTACATCACTGCTCGTTTCGTCATTGCTCCCGACACCCCTCCCCCTCCTTCGCTTTGCCGTCTCTCGTTCCCTGCTCAAAACCTGCGCAAACAAGAAACAAAAACATTCAATAAAAAACGGAAAAAAAAAGTTCTCAAGATCATTACAAACATTCCGCTGAGATTTGAATAAGAAATCGACAATTCTGTGTCGAATCTTACAAATTCAAAACTCTTTGAAGATACACGATTCATGAGACAGGGTTTCTGCATCCCTCTTCTCGGAAAACCACACACTATTTTCCGAGCCTCCATTGTCCTTTTTGTTATGCCAATGTGTTCGGTTTAGCCATTTGATAATATTTACGCTACCTTGCTATCTTTAGTGTGCAATTTCAGGGTGGCCAATAGGCAAATATGCCAGTTTTCCGTTTTCACATTTTGCGCAATATGTATTTTTAATTGATAATTTAAAATCGGTTCTACGATATTAATTTTTCTTGAGCATTGTGGTGATTTACCCAATACATATTCCTACCATTCGTTTTCCGTTTTTCTTCACCCGTGCTCTTTAATTCAATTTTACTTTTTTAGGCATCTGTTTCATTGCTTATAATTTTTAGCTATGCAAGTTCCAAATCTACTTTCAAATCTCAAATCCACGAGCTAAGATCTTCTAATGAACGTGAGTCAAATTAAAACAATGTATTGATTCGTGACCGAGCGGAAATGAATTTTGATTGGAAGTGAATTACTGGCGGAGGATTTATTCTGTCGGAATTACTTGGGGACCATTTCCGGGACCATTACTTGCAACAATGACAAAATTGCCACTGGATTACCGTCTCCTGAAAATCCGCATCGCGTAGTCGCGCTTTGGGGTCTAAACGTACACGAGGTTGGTAGTATACATACGTGACATGTGAGACAGAACATTCTGACCACAACGCAACCCCGCCTCAGCCAACCCTGCCACCCCTACAGCCCGTTCCGCCACCTCTGCAGGCACTGCCACCTTTCCTTCTGGCACTGCCGCACACACCTCGTCATAATCACCGTCACCACAATCAACCTCCGCCACCTCCGAAGTCATTGTCTCACCACCACCACCACCACCACCGCCATTAATCTCTTCCACCTTCGACTCCTTTGCTCCCCATTACCACCAACTCCCTGCATGTCACACGTCATTGAACCACCATCACCACCGCCATCAACTCCCTTTCACCTCCGAAGCATTTTCCCCACCATCTCCACCTCACCACCACCACTACCTCACCACTACCACACCACCACCACCACCACCACCATCACCACCACCATCACTCCTATCATTACCACCACCACCTCAGCACCACTACTACCTTACCACCACCACCACCACCACACCACCACCATCACCTCACCACAAACCACCTCAACACCACCACCTCAACACCACCACCACCTCAACACCACCACCACCTCAACACCACCACCACCACCTCAACACCACCACCACCACCACCACCACCTCACTACCATCACCTCCACCACCTCACCACCACCTCACCTCCACCACCTCACCACCACCACCACCTCACCACCACCTCAACACCACCTCAACACCACCACCACCACCACCACCACCACCACCACTACCATCAACCCCCTCCACCTCCGACGCCATCGCCCCACAGCAACCTCTTGTGTTGCCGCTCCACCCGCATCCCAGCGTCCACCTCCACCGCCAACCCCGCCACCTTTCCCAACACCACCGCCTCCATCCCTCGTCCCCGCGTCCACCCCCACCAACACAATCTCCACAGCCGCCGCCGCCCGAGGCTGCCGGCGGTGACCGTCCCGTGCGGGCTTCGCGCGGGCGCGGGGGCGGGCCGCGGGCGCCGCCACCCCGTCGTTTGCACCCGGGGCGAAGCGCGGGCGGGGGCGCGTGGGCGGCGGGGGGCGCGGGGGCGGCTGGGGGCGGTCGGGGTGCGCAGCCGGTGCGCGATCCGCCGTGGACCCCGCGGCGGCGGCGGTGCCGGCGACCGACCGGCGCGAGCGGGGCAGCTTAGGCAACGCGAGAAAGTGGAGGCGCGGCGCCACCACCTGGCGAAGTGCCCGGCCGGCCACGCGCACCGCGCCGCCTCGACCTCGGACTCGTGAACTCTGCTGACGTTCGCAAGCGTTCGAACGTGTGAAAACTGATTGATTGGTGTACTAGGGCGCGTCAACTGCTACGGTCATTATACTTCGATTTAAACATGGGGAAATTTTCCTCGTAAATCAACTGCTACGGTGTCGTCCAGTGAGGAGCATGGATGACACCCACATTAGTGACGTTTAAGCTCTCGATTGGATGACACCGTAACAGCTGATGAATTTGTCGAAAGAAACCGTCAATAAATCGAAGCAAGTGTAGTGAATATTTTTATCGCGGAAATTGGTGGTATTTCCCCTTCCAGATGGCGATATAAGGCGCCGACCTACCCGTCGGCTTGCTGGTTTTTCCTCAACCAGGTACTTCCCACGAGCAGGGCAACGCCCAGTGGGGATAGACTCTGAGCTCCCGACCGGTATCCCGGCATAGTAGTGTAGTGCATGTGTGTGTGGGGGGTGAAGATAGAACAAGTAAGAAAACGAAAGTTCGTCCGTGGCCCGTTTGTTGGGGGACTACTCCGGTATTCGCCTAGTGTTGATCGGAGAAACCACGGAAAACTGCGGATCTCTAGTCGGTAGCAGCCGGCCGCTAGAATTCTTCTCCAGAACTAGTTATGTAACAATTGTGGAAAACATTGCCACCGTCGGGACTCGAACCCTCTGACCCCGGTCAGAGGCACTGCAGTTGATGACATGAGCCACCTAAGCCAGTTCAAAAATTTAAGGATTGTAGCTATCTGATTCGTGTGTGAAAGGAATCACTATTTCACTATTTTTTAAAGGAAACGATACTATTTTGGGATTACCGATAGAAAATGTTTGCATTGGTGATGCTGTCTACGAGTTTGAATGTGTCATGTGGCGCCGAAACTGACGAGAAACAGGACTCGTTACCTCTTCCCTTTTTTTTCCAGGTGTTGAAACCTATTTTCAAATGTATTAATTTAGTAAAAATATGTTTAAAATTACTAACTATTATAATTTTAGTCACAATCTTTCTAATTAACACATTAATTTATATTGCAGGATCGAGAAATAATAAATTTAGTACTATTGTAACGTTAAAGTAAAAGTATGAATTTCTTTTAATTCTAATTATTTGCATTCTTCGATTTTGCCATTAGAATTCTGTAGGTTTTTGTTTACGTGTTACTATTTGATCTTATTAAATATTAATAAATGAATGTCCAATATTTTATATTTAATTTTAGTGTCTGGGCCGTTTATGACTGTAATGCGACTTTTTTCCTTATTCCGTCTGTATGTGTGATCCAATCCATAAGGTCAATCTTAAGTTAAACGTGGGTGATAGTGGTTGATAGTGGTTGTTAGCCAAACGGCTTTGGACACGACAGTAAATATAACTCTTCAAAAAGAGGGATATCGTAAAATAAGAAAATAACTCTAGAAAACTCTTGAAACGAGTCATTTCACCAACCATTGTGACCCTCTTCCGCAAAACCGTTTAAATTTCCGTTCCGGCAATATTCTGTCACGCTACAGACGGAATGGAAGATGGAGATGAATCCTAGACAGGTAACACTTGAAGTGGACTCTGCCCATCATCTTACCCTCCGACTTCTCCACTAGAATTCCATTTATGCGCTCGAGACGTAAAGTGCAGGGAGTTGTGTCTGCATTAGGGAACGAGTGTAAGAAGACTCTAATTGCTTAAAAGTAATAGTGACCCTGGCCTCAGCTGCTATGCTACGTGAATGGAAAAGACATGCGGCTATTATTCCTGAAGGCCGAAACTTTTTCAAAATGTTTTTTATTCGTGCATGTACGTCACCTACTGTTCACACGTCAGTGCCTAAACATCATACAGACGTAAGTGATGCAGAAACTTAATTACATAACTCCTCCAAAACTGTCGTCTTTTCTTACAGTAGAGGCTCTAAACAATTACTCTTTCATCATTTCGTAGAACATTTTACGTTACATTTTTGGCTTCATCATTTCGTAGAACTGCGTATTTTTTTATAGTAAAAATCATCAAAATATTCTTATGTGTTTTGGGGTCTGTAATGGTTCAGGAATGAAGGGCGCAATAATTTTCTGGTCTCCACGATGAAGAAATTAGAGGAGCAATTGCCAGAGACAGTCGACTTTCGAATAGGCCTACTCACTCACAAAACCAATTTGAGAAAGTTGGATCATTGTAGCCGTGAGCGTATAATACGCAATTTTTCTTTTTAATTGTAATGTCTTATTTTGTTTAATCCTTAGTAAGATAAAACTATTAGAAACAATGCTACCTATGTCAAATCCAATGTATTTATTTGAAGCATCTCAAACTGCGTCCGCACGAGCTAGTACTTGCCCGCCGGAGAAGCATGGGCACCCCTGTGAGCACGAGCAACTTCCCCTCACTCCGCCTCCTATTTCTCCCCAAAACCCAGGAGAAGGGGATACACACGCAAGCTGAAGCGGAATGTAAGAGCAACGAGTGCTAGAAGTGATTAAAAGGATGGGGCTTCGTACGGAAGTGTAATGTGTCGGTGATGCTTTTGTATCAAACAATCGAGATTTGAATTTGCTATTTTTTATTTACTATTTATATTGTATTTCATGTTTATTCACTTTGGAAATCTGCTTGTATAACATATTTGCCAATGGACTGGATATGTTGAATGGCGAATTCTTTTGTGGTATTTGTAATGTTTTATTGAATCATTCTGTTTCTGGTATTCAGTAATGATGTGAAATAAATTCTCTTCGGGTTGACACCTTGTTACGTACGAAAATCTTTATTAAAACACCTAACTGGAACGTAGGAAGTAGTAGTGTATTATTGCAGTCGTAAATAACCGATAGTGAAACGAAGATCTTTCGATACAGAATGTTAATTTCACACTCAATTGATAATTTAAAACATGAATAATATACTCGTATTTCATTTTAAGGATCAGTTTTTTTTGCTTTAGAAGAGCAAGTATGAATTAATATAAACTACATTTTTGGCAATAACTTTTAACTATCTTCTCCAAATGGCTGTATTGTGCAAGTATCCAGTGATAAGTCTTCAAGAGCTCTTTGTACAACCCTTACTTTTAAACCACTCGCCAGATTCTCTGGTCGCAGAGCCTGCAAACTCTAGAAAACCATTTACTTTGGTCGTGACCTTCACACGCCCGATTTATTTTGCAAGGAATAGAAATAATATTTGGAATGTGTTTTTTTGCTTGTTTTTGATTTTGTTTTCTTAATTATCTGATCATAGTGCTGGGGCATAAACCGATCGGTAGCTTCCCGAAAGCCGTAAAAAAATAAATGAACAGTTTGAAGAAAGGAAAAAAGTAAATGTTTCAATCGTTAGAATTTTACTGTTGCGTATTCTTGAATATAACAATCCCTATACTCCAGGCCCAAAGCCGGTGTAGACAAAAGTGGGCGGGCTTCAACGTGCCTCGTGTGCGACCTTTGTACTTGACGCGCTGCCTCACATAAGCAGTGGCACGTGTGAGTACGAACAGCGTGAGGTCCCTGGCCTTCGCCTCCGCCGCCGCCTTCGCCTCGCCGCCACCGCCGCCTCCGCCGCCGCCCTTCGCCTCCCCCGCCACCTCTGCTTCCTTCACCTCCTCCCACCACCGTCAGCGCTATCGTCACCGCACCGCAGCCACCACCACCACCACCACCCCTCACTCCCTTCATCACCTCATCCACTACTTCCCGCTATCGCCACTGCCTCGCCACTACCTCAGTCCCGCCACTGCCATCGCTATCGTCACCGATATCGTTACCGACGCCGTCCTGTAACTGTCTCCGCATCACATCGCCATTGCCATTACTCTACTGCAACTGCCACCGTCATCCATTACCACTCACCGCCTCTGCCGTTCCATCATCATCCACTCATCATGCACCGCCGTCAAATGCATTATTCACCGCCTTCCGCCGTCATAGCTTCCACTGCCGTAACCGTCGCCGCTCCCTCCACCCTCGCCACCTCCACCGTCGCTGCCACCACCACCACCACCGGTGCTGCCTCTGTCATTGTCACTCGCCTCCACTGCCGCTTCTTCGCCGCGCCGCCGGTTACGCCATGTCAGGCGCCGGCGCTGGCGCCGCGACGCCTCGACCCGTCAGGCTGAAGCCGCCCCTGGCGACGGCGCACGAGAGGCAGCGTTGGAACCAGAGTGACAACACCGTCCCGATTTTGTCGAGACAGTCCCGATTTTTTTGAATTGTCCCGCGTCCCGGCAGTTTCCCTAGTCGGGGCGGCAATTTCTTCCGATATTTTACTTTTCATTTAAAAACGTTAATTTTTGTTTATGAATTGATTTTTACAATAATTTTAAGTTTTTGCATTCTAAGCTTAAGCAAAGAAAAAAGCCTAAAATTACCGTTATTTTTCCAAAAAAATGTTGCCCTTAAATTTTACCCCGGACCCCCGCACCTTTCTGGTGTTTCGACCTGAGTCCCGATTTCATCTAGATAAATGTTGGTAACCCTGGCTGGAACGTCGTTCGCGCCGCCGCGGACTTCAGCGCCCAGGAGCTGCAGCTGCAAGATGCAGGCTCGTTTTTGTCGCTACTCCAAGCTGCGCTTGCGTTTCGAGGACTGCAGATCACGGCCTTGACTTTGAAACGAAAAAAAAAGAGAGAAAAGAGTAAGATTCATGCTACATTTTTTTCGGATTGCGGGAAGAAAGGGTAATGTTTTTCGTACTGAACTGGACTTGTGTTCTCTAGCGACCTCAGGATCTTGGAACCATTTATCAAATTTCATGATCGAGCAACCAAATTACGTTGTTTTGAACATGAAAGAGATAGTTTACAATCGTAACTGATTTTTTTTTAATTTCTACCAACAGTACACAATTGCCTGGTCAGAACGTACGATCACGTTTTTCTGTGTGCATGTATGTGGAAATTGCGCTATGCACTGAACAGGAGGAAAGGATGGTTTAACAGGTTTTCATGTCTAAGGTGTTAAGTGAGGACTACATTTTACACTTCTGTTGTAATCTCAGGTGGTTTGCACAATTCTTGTAAATGATTCAAACCTATTGTGAATTTTCGAAATAGTAGTTTTTGTTCCTGTGTATTATTTGTTTTCTTTTTTAAAGGGTACTGTTAAATTAACAAAATGCTGTCGTGGGATAAGCTATTTCGGAAACTCCTTTCAAGGCAACGCGAGTTGAGGGTGATTACGTGGCCATATTTTCTTACTAACTCGACCACTGTGTGTGTTCCAACAATTCACGGACGGTGAGCACGGACGGTGAAGCTAGGCAGTTGCGCCGAAAGAGATCTGAGAGCAAATACCACTTCTTTTAAAATGGAATGATTTAGCAATAAAGATTTAAGTTATAAGAACATGATCTGCGCGAAACTGAAAGAATAATATGCATGTAGAAACGTTTACTAGGGTAGTGTCTGGGAACCCTGTCTGTATACATGATAAAATGACTTAGCCTTAGAAAGGGGTAACGACGTCCGACACTGCGTTGTGTTCTTTCTGTTCATTTGATGTTTTCATTGCACGTGCCATTATTCTATAGACAATTCTAGAGATACTTGCATATTTTATGTACTGAAAATATGCTAAGTAAATCCAAAGCGAAAAGTAAGGATGATTTTCTACTAAAGTACTTGACCCAACTGCCTAGAGATTTCTAGAAACTTGTCCACGCTCCTGTGTATTTCTTAACCGTTACGTCTCTAGGGCTCTAAAGAGAAAGAAAGAAAGTAATAATAAAAAATAATAATAATAATAATAATAATATTACAAGAATTTGGAAATGGAGATCAGCCGAATGTGGGGCGTAAAAGCACAGGTCGTCCCGATAGTTATCGGAGCTCTGGGATTTGTTCCGCAAAATTTGAGTAAGAACCTTCTAAAATCCTGGTAATTCAAAAGACTGGGAAGTGCAAGAAATTGCTTTATTGGAATAGCCCACATTTTGCGTAAAAGTATTGTAGAGGCAGATAGTCACCGGATCTGCTCCTTAGGTAGCTGGTGCTACCTGGAGTAGATTTTATATTCAGCCGACACATAACATCTTTAGTCGTGATTTAGAGGTAATATAAATAATAATAATAATAATAAAATAATAATAATAATAATCCCTAACCAGGGTTGCATCCAGGGGGGAAGGGGCTCATGAGGTTTTTAGCCCCACCTCCCAGAAACCAGTTGATACGTATTAAAAAACATAGCTTTTATTAATGTTCATGCTACGGAGTCATTACGAACATAAGTTCTTATATTTTTAAATACGAACTATGAATCAACAATTACAAAAACCGTTTTTGCTTTCAACAATAAATGAAAATTTATTTTTAAAAAAATCATCAAGACGACTGGACTCTAAACCTAAACCCCTTCCCCCGAGAAAAATCGTGATTGCATCGTTGCATAACAACCTTTAAAAAAACAATGTTAAAATGATAACACGAAGTTCCTATGGTGCAATCATGCGGCGTCGAGCGAGCGCTCGGAGTTTCTTTGGGGCGATATATCTTGCGCCGCTGTGCGGCGTGACTTATCCGGTCTCTTGTGTGCAGTGTCAACACGTCGAGATACATCTCCGATAACGGGCGCGGGAGGGAGCACACAGTGGCCATGGCGACGCGTCGCGTCGCGCTCGCAGGCAGGCGACGTCGCGGGAGCGAACGACGACCGGGACGCTCGACGAGTCACCGTGAAAGGGTAGAGAAGGAAAAGACAACAATGACGGAATGAAAAAGTTTTTTTTTATTTTCGTAATACTGTGCTGTTATGTCGACGTAACGCTCACAGAGGAGCGAAAAGCCACTCGTCCGTTAAGGATTTTAAGTCGCCCGTCCTTAAGAGTAATGGAAACAAATGAGTTGTAGCTAAAGATGGCGCACGAGTACGCATGTGCAAGAAAAGCTACGTATATGCAGAGAAAAGGTATTTATTTATGATTTTTTTAAAGAAGGTATTTAGAAAATTAATGAAATGACGCTCGACCGAAACACACATAATTGACTTGGTTACAAACTTCGACACCTTCTCAGTGTAGAATTTCAATCGTTGTTCTTATTTGCTTTATGTCGGCGTAATGACTTAATGACTAATAAAAATATTTGCACTGTTTGTGTTGCATTTCATCCCTGTTCATCTCATCTTTCATCAATCAATCCAAAAGCGTCATTTTTTTGTTCATATGGTGAGCAAGTTCATATCGTGCTGAAGTGAATTCCAGTCGATTCAAGTGCATATGTGGTGAGCAAAGCTTATTCGCCTCAGGTTTCTCAGGGTTCTCCCTTTCCATTTCCTTTTGCTGCTCCATACTCCAT
>JAHLJT010009753.1:0-31634 GCA_031308135.1 Acheta domesticus
TGAGATAATATGGATTACCAACAAACTCTCAAAACATGCAAAATAAGGGAGATATTCACTATTACCTTGAAGACAGCGTCCATCACGCGGAAACATCTTCGTCGCCATTTTATAAAAGCTCTTGTTTGAAGGGCTAAATGCAAGGAACATGAAGATCGAGTACTCTATTCCGTTCCTAGATAGCAGCAGAAGACTACAAGACATAAATCACCCTTCAACTCGCCCTGCTACCTAGTGAGGAATTTTTAAAACTTGAAGTACTGTAAACTGTACCGGGGGTCTCAGGAGGATACGTATTACTACGTATATACGGAGTACTATACGTACTATAGGGAAAGTTATGTAATGCTACGGAAAATCGATTTCGAGATTTCAACGGAAACACACGTTTTGAGGTCCCTTAAAACGCAAAAAATGGGTCTCTTAAAAACGTCCGTCTGTCCATCTGTGAACAACACTAGCGCATAAACCATACGTGCGATTGCTCCCAAAATGGATATTCCGAGGTCGATTTGTGTCCACTCGTAGCGCCTCGATTTTGAGAAACTTTGTTAAAAATTTGAGGATACTTTACATGAAGCCCCCAGGACATTTTCAAAATTTTCTCAAAAACTGCTCCAAATTTTTTCTTTATATTCGTTGTAAGAATAGAGTAAAATACACTTATTAAGGTGGCATAGGTCCCATTTTCACGGTTAACTCTAAATGTTCGAAAATTGCCAGTGGTTGAAATTTGTTCTGCGTCTTCTTAGAACTACAAAATTGAAGATAGAGATTTTTCCTTCAAAAAATTGTCCAAAGTGAGTTCTTTCATTAAGGTCATTAAGGAAAAGCACCATCAGACTGCCAACACGAGTTTATAAAATCAAAATATATACAAACCATCCTTTTTTATTTTTTTTACCATATCATATTCTTTACAATCGAAAGATAGCACAAATTCAGAAAAAATCGTGTTTATTGACCTGTAAAAGTATAGTGGGGCAATGGAAAATAAAGGAATATCAAAACTATTTAACACTTCAACGTCCATAATAATTCAGAGTGCATTGCACTTGCCCACTGTTGACGCGTCTTACGCCGTGTCGGATGTCCGGCAATGCAGTGTTTTTGGTGCGCTCTGGCAGCAAGAATTGTAATTTTTTAGTGTAAAACTGATGTTGCTACTTACGCTACCAGAGCGTGTCAAAGCCTGTCATCACGCTCAATACTGATCATATGAGTTTTTTTTTAAGAAGTAGCAAAACTGTTAGATCTTAACTGGATCTTAGGCGGGGTTTTTCTGTGCAATTATTAAATTAATTGTGAATAACACGTTTGCCACTAGAAGGTGTTAATTCAAATTTCCGTAACACCAATTCTTCAGTACCTACTAACTGGAGTATTTAAGAATATGAAGGATTTGTTTACAAAACGCAACCTAATATTCGTGTCAAATGCAACCCGCAACACCGTCATTACATCCATGTAAATTTCGTCATAATTCTTCATAACGCTGTGAGTACTATAAAGCTGTGAGTACTTCACTACAAAGATTATCTTCGGACGAATGTGCTTCATCAGAAGTACCGTTTAGGCTACAAGGCAGTGTGGCCGAGTGGTTAAAGCGCTGGGTTTAGGTCTCAGTTCCCTGTGGGGATCGCGGGTTCGAATGTCGCCGCTGCCAAAGCTTTTGCTCTTCTGACTTCTTTCCATCGAAAGTCTGATTTAATCCATAAACACAAGTAATTCACCATTGCCGATCTGTGTGACCTTTCTTTGTTACATTCGTAAAAAATTTAAATCAGCAGAACCTCGATCAAGAAACAGGATCTTCGTATACTATTTCACGTTGTGAATGGCGATCACGTGACATGGCTCTTGCAATTCGAATTAACGCCGTCAAGTGGCAAACATGTTATTCACAATTAATTAATTAATTTCACAGGAAAACTTCGCCTAAGATGCAGTTAAGATCTAACGGGTTTGCTATTTCTTTAAAAAAGTAACTGGTATATCCAGTACTGAGCTGATGACTGGTTTTGATACCCTCTAGTAGCGTAAAGTAGCAACACAGTTTTACACGAAATGATTCCAATTCTTGCTGCCAGAGAGCACCAGCAACACTGCACGCACGGACACCCACGGTTGGCCAAAATACTTTAAATTTAATTACTTCGCCAAAATACTTTGTAAATAAGTATTTAAATATTTACTCAAAATACATTAGGTTTTGAATTGCAAAATACATATGTATTTAAAATACTTCGAATACTCAAAATTCAGTAAATACAATAATTTTGCATTCTAACTTATTTATTCCAACTATATTGTAATTGTCAATTAAAATAAATTACTAATTCCCTCATAAATGTCTCAAGAATAACTAAAAATTTCAAATATAAAACCCTTTGACTTATATTCTCAAAAACACTATCAGTTACACTTTCACACTAAATATAAAATTGTATTAAATATATGTCTAACTCATATAAATGGAATTTCCTTTTAAAATACCCAGCTTTTTTAAACAATTCAAATACTAAACCTTAAGTTAGCGAATGTATAAAACCCTGAAAATGGTTATTGAACTAATGCTGAAGCATGCTGAAGCATGCGCAATACAAACTGAAATATATACTAGTGATATGAAAAATAAATGCTTTTTTTACTGTCGGATAATTGGCAAGCATTTTTAAAGATTTAGATTTATCATTATAAAATAATGAGAATTCAAGTTCAAAAACTGCAAGGAGCTTTTATTTTTGTTTAAATGTTTAAGTTCACTAGCAGAATCAAGCAAAAAGAAACTATTCTCGTTATCTTCGTCTGTGTTCAAAGTATTTTAAATATTTCTTTATTTAAATACATCCTTTTAATGTATTTAAATACATGTTCAAAAAGTCAAAAATACGGTTTTTAAAATACAAAATGCATTTAATATACGTATTTCAAATACAAGTATTTAAATACTGTTCAACCCTGCGGACACCTCACATGGCGTAAGATGGAGACGCGTCGACAGTGGGCATGCGCAATACAAACTGAATTATTTTGGGCGTTGAAGGGTTAGATGGTTTTGATATTCCTTTGTTTTCCATTACCCAAAATTTAACACGAACCAAAAAATTAAGAAAATGTCAAAAATTTGCTTAGGTTCATCCCTTTCTTGATGACGTAAACAAATCATTCTTAGAGAACGTCTCTTTTTAATATGTTATCTATAAGTGACTATGATTCGATACTTTAGTAGACAAATTTATAAGCAATTCCTGAGATAAAACTTGAGCAGCTGTCGAAGAAGGTGGTCACTGTTTGAATATTGATTTTTATCAAGATAGGAAAGGTGTTTACAGAGACTTGGGTGTTGGTCTAGGTAAGTAGGTTATCCAAACATTTTGTGACATTCTACACAACAAAAGTCCCGATGTGAAATTCTCATTTTGTTTTGATAATTTTTCCAGTAATGTGAAACTATTTAGTGCTTGCCAATCGTCCAATTAAAAGAAAAGAATTAGCTAAGAAACCACGGGAGAATATATCGCTTTCACGGAGAAATCTAGAGAGATTGTAGCGGGATGGTGGAATGACAATTCTGTCTATTAGCTGTGTAATGAAACAGAAGTCTGCCCACTCCACAAACAAAACGTTTCTGTGTCACCGAAAAAACAAAACATAAATGTTCTTCAGCATAATATTACTGCCAGATACACTAAGATACATGCATGTGTGGATTAGACCAGCTGGACAACAAGGTGTCAAATTACAGGATTCGCAGTAAGAAGTAGTAGTACATGCGAGTTATAATGTGGTTTTGGGATATAATTATGTCAAATGCATAGACAGTTGTCTGGAATTTTGGGATCATCGTCGATGCCTCGAGGTTTCGCAGGCAATGTCTTTGGCACTGACTAAAATGTATGGAATATCCGGCAAGTATCGTGGGTCAATGAAATACTCTCAAGAAGTTTCTAAACCAGCACGCTAATCCCACAAATGCCACTTAATCATCTCCGGACAAATGAACTAGTGGTGCTACAGAATGGCACAGACTTTCCCGTATTAATTTTCTATTTCCTTGTGTTAGGCTAGCTATTCGCAATTGTCACATACTCTTGGCATCTGCCATCTACCGCCGCCCAAAGTACTATACGCGCACTTTTTCTTGATACTCCACAGCGGGGGGTGTGAGGGGAGGCAGGTTCTCTTTACGTCACGGCAGTGAAGTGCTGTCAACATCCACAGAAAAACTCAGCGTAAAAGCGCGTCTTGGACTACGTAACAATGAGAAACAACTCAAGGTTTTTTTAAAATTCTGAAGAAATAATTAATAATTGTAGAAATTATAGAGTAAGGAGAAGGTGCACGGTACGTAGAGGTCGTTAAAAAGAGAGAGCGAAAACTGAGAAGTCCGAATTATAAAGGAAGAAGGTGAGCAGCACTGCAAACTGAGCCGTGACGTTCCGAGTGGGGCTCATATTTTCTGCAGAGCCGTGCTGTGCCGGGCTGAGCGAGAACTTGGGAGCTGGAGGATAAAGAAAAAGTGTGAGCATAGTACATATTTTTGACATTTTTTAAATTTTCCTAATGGTAGAACGGGAAAATTAATGTTAGAATATTAAAGAACACTAAAACCTCGTCCTAAATGGCAATTTTATTGAAAACAGTTGGAGGCGTTTTTGAGTAACTGGCTTTTTAGTGTTACTGAAAATGCGAAATTTAAAGCAGTTTTTCACAAAAAAATTTTTGAGTTTGCGAAAAATTTCATTTGGAGTCATTTCAAGCATCAAGTCACAAATTCAATAGTGTTACAAATTGCTGGATATGTGAATTTTAACGGTATGAGAGAACGTTCAAAAAAATTAACCATTGTAATCTTTACGCCATATTAAAGAGTGCAATTAGCAGTGTCCTTTCGAAAAGTTTGCACAAAAATTTGGGCCAGATTTGAGAAAATGGCGTTTGAGCTTTTCTGAAAATACGCAATTTTGAGATAGTTTTTACGGACTTCAATTTTAGAGAAACTTTATTTCAAATTATTTAAAGCACATGTACTCATTAATATAATAATGTAAACGAATCGCCGCTAATTAAATATTAACGACGTGAGAGAAGTAAAAAAATACATTTTTGTAATTTTTTAGAAAACAAAAGAATAGAGCAATTTGGTGTTAATGTCATCTCACAGAGCACATTTAGCACTATCCTTAAAAAGAAGGTTAAAGAAAAACTTTAGTGCCCGTTTTTGAGAAAATCTGTCTTTTGTAATTTTTTAAAATTGCAAATACTGGGTGCAATATTGCGCAAAAACTACAGAAATTTCTAAAAACTGTACAAGACGTTAATGAAAGAACTCACTTTGGACAACAAATTTTATTTGAATGAAACATCCCTATCTTCAATTTTGTAGTTCTAGGAAGACGCCGAAAAAATTTCAAACTTTTGCAATTTTCGAAAATTCAGAGTTCACCGTGAAAAGGAGACCCATGCCACCTTAGTAAGTGAATTTTACTCTATTCTTATAAGAAATTCTAAGAAAAAATTGGAGCAGCTTTTGATAAAATTTTGAAAATGAGCGGGGTGGCTTCATGTAATGTACCCCCAAGTTTTGAAGAAAGTTTTTCAAAATCACGGCGCCTCGAGCGGACATAGATTGACCAGGGAATATTCATTTTGGAAGAAATCGTACTTATGTTTTAGGCGCTAGTGTTGTTGACGGACAGAGCGGCAAGACGGACAGAGCGGCCAGACGGACAGAGCGGCCAGACGGACAGAGCGGCCAGACGGACAGAGCGGCCAGACGGACAGAGCGGCCAGACGGACAGAGCGGCCAGACGGACAGAGCGGCCAGACGGACAGAGCGGCCAGACGGACAGAGCGGCCAGACGGACAGAGCGGCCAGACGGACAGAGCGGCCAGACGGACAGAGCGGCCAGACGGACAGAGCGGCCAGACGGACAGAGCGGCCAGACGGACAGAGCGGCCAGACGGACAGAGCGGCCAGACGGATGTTTTGAAAGAAACACTTTTTCGGTATGAGGGGACTCCAAAACGCTTATTTCCGTTAAAATCTCGAAATAGATTTTCCGCAGCATTACATAACTTTCACTATACCACGTATATTACTCCGTATATACGCAAGTATACGAGAAGGTAAAAGGCGTTGCGACAGTGAACACGCCTATGGCATATGTAAAGTGCGATGTTCCTCTTCATATCCACTGTTTTTCAGAGTGCCACAAACAATAGGAACTCATGTTTCGTACTGTTTCCTCAAATTTACATTCTTCAGATAACGTGTTAAATGTTATGGATAATTTTTATAAAATTAATAATCTATCTGGAAACAAATGAGTCCATGCGCGTGCATTCACTTTTACAATATCTTGATAGTTATATTCTGCAATGGAACTATGAAAGCGATGAGCGCATCAGTGCATTGATTCTTATCAAGGAATGATTCGTTTACCAAAACGACAGAAAGGTGAGGATTGCTGATTTGTAATTGTAATTTTGAAATCTGTATTTTGAGAATAATGTTTTATTATTAATTAAAACTGAATAAACGTTCATTGAATTCTATGTATATAAAAGAGGATGTTGGTATTATATAAGAGCAAAACTCCAACACCTTTGGACCGATCTCCATGAAAGTTAGCTCGTCTATGTGTTTTTTCACCGAGAAGGTTTGTGTTGTTAATTCTGTTGTAACTCCACTACATGGCGCTACATTTTCACTACATATTCACGTCAAATGCAACCTGCACCACACACTGCAGCATTTTGAATTTATATCGTTAAATAACTCCTAAACGAGGCGTTCTAGGGCCTTAACAACTAGGCCTCAAAGAAACATTTATCACACCGTAATCTATGTAATGAACTCTTCCTGAACATTCGATCACAGACGTGTAGAATCTGCAAGTAAATGTGAATGAGAGGGACAGAGAGCGGCAGAGACGCAGACAGACAGGGAGGAAGGGAGAGAGAGAGGAGACAGTGATTTTTTGGCAATTTTATGGACAAATTTATGGAGATGGGAGGGTACAGAGGAAGATGAAGGGCAGAACAATGTCCGCGTTGTCTTTGGAGTAATGGTGTCTTAAAGTTTTTATTGTTGTATGCCAAGAATAGCACGATATAGATTTGATCTTTAATGCATAATTTAACTACTTATCTTATATGTACTTACAAATTTTTAGAAAAGTTTATATGAGGGCAGAAAAAATGAAGAATATAAGGGTGTTCACAAGAAGTCTCAAGTTTTAAGAGTGCATTGTTGCCGAACAATCAGTTAGAAAAATTTAATATTGTACCTCGACGATGTAGGCATTATGGACAACAATATCCCAAAATATTTTCAAGTTTGAATATGTCATGTCACAAAAGTTTGCAAAGTGTGTTCACTTGAACGAAGAGAAGAAACCTCAGTTACATTAGTAACATATACAACAAATTTAATTGTTCATTGTGAGAACTTTTTCTTAGAGCGTCTTCATACCTCAAAGTCAGAGTAATTTAATAATCTGAAATGGTTTTAATCAATTTACGTCGTTTTTCTTTGCTTTTAGGGCATTTTAAAATGTGTTAAGAGCATTTTATCGATCATTTTTGGCGAGGTAGCAAGTCATCGAAATCCGTCCTCTTGTGACTTTTAACCCCAGAACGTTTATTAAGACAGTGATGGGCAAGTTCAAATTTCAGTGATGGGCATAGTGCCCATCACTGTTTAAAATTGTTCTAAATGTGTATTTTCGCTTAACAAGGCAAACAAGGTTCGAAAATTCAATATTAACATTACAGCAATGTACAAAAAATAAGTTCCTCAAATTACAGTGATGGGCACTACATGCCCATCATTGTCCAGCACGTCAGAATTATTTACAGTTATGGGCACTACCTTTTTTTTGGTCATGTTCTGCTCTGAGAAGATGAAAATACATATGAATACGTAGATTGTAAACTTGGCTACACTACGCATAGAGCAGATTGCAAATAAAAACAGACGAATTGACTTAAATCCTTAATAATTGAGTATTCCTCCGCTAACGAAACCACAACGTTTCAAATCCTCATTTTGTATGAATTTGCAGCTTCAGAAGTAGAACTGTCAGCCACCAACTTACTTTAATCAGACCTTAACCACCGGAGCTCTGACGTCATAGCTCATGAATCACCGAAGCCAATTCCTCTCCTCTTCCTGCAACCAACGACCTCCTCGCTTCGTATGAAGACCGTGCGGGCAAGAGCGTTTGTGACTCTAACTTCATGATTAAAGCAATTTATAATCTAAAATACGGACATAACATTTTTATCGTAACCAGAGAAGTATTATAACGTATTATATATATCGTAACTGCGTACTACCGAAAGCGCGCGCGAAAACGAATGAGTGAATGGGTTCCCGAGTCCCAAGCCATCATTCATTTACGAACGAAATTTATGCGGTCTTCATGCGATTCAAGGAGGTAAATACAGATTCTGACGTCACAGCTCAGGGGAACATGAATCGCCGAAGCCAACTCTTCTTTCCTTCCTGCAACCAACGATCTCCTTGCCTCGTATGAAGACCGTGCGGGCAAGGGCGTTGTGACTTCAATTAACAACAACTCTTAATGACTTAAAGTACGGTCATAAGCGTGGCGAACGAAAGAGACAGGCCATGGCGCATACGTCACAGAAAGAGGTCACGTGGTTCTAGTAGTCCCAGGTCTCAGCTCGCATAGGCGGCCTCGTTCTGCGGCGTCATCCTTATGCATTTCTGGTTGTATTGAAAATGCGTTCGTACAAAAATAATTTTATAGCGTTGTTTAGCAGGATAGCTTCGTCTATTTTATTTTCTCTAGAAATCCTTTTTTTATTTGATAATTAATGCGAATGAAGTCCCGGTCCTGACCATTGATTAAGTTCGTCCATACTAAATTAAAACGAAAGTATAGTGCGATGTGTCGTTTGACCATCGCACTCGCCACCCGAGCGTCACGCCACATCAACAAGAAGCTCGCAAGGACAACGCGTCCCTCGCGCCGCTTGAATCAGTTCCGCAACAGCTGCGCAGGCCTCCCGAAACCCTCCACCATAAATTCAACCCCCTTTGTCCATACTACAGAATGATTGACTTCTGGAACAACTACGTTAGGGTCTTGGCGCTAGCACGCAGCAAGATAATCCCTTAAGTCCTATAAACATATCAAATGCCGCGACAGAAGAACCATGTGCGCACTTCTCTGTGCTAAACAAAAGACATCCAATGGCCGCGAAAGGAAGAGATCATTTATCCAATCAGCTCACAAAATAACATAGAAAATTCTGGAACTCTACAAACCGACCTATGAGAGCGCTAGGGCAGGAAGCACGTGATAACCCTTGCATGGTGCGAGAGAAAGAAGGGGGGAGAAACACTAGCGAGAAGCTAAAACTTCAGACGGGCGAAAAACACGAGAGAGGGTGCTCGAGCAGGAATAGCATAGGACAGGTCGAAATCTTCAACAACTTAAAAGTTACAGTTAGAGAGCGGCCGAACATCGGTTTTTACAGATCATTAGTGAGAGCAACGGTAAAAAGACGACAATAGCGGTGGTGAGAGGCAAACATTGAGCCGACCACCACGAGACCTCCCGCCTTCGTCCAACCGCGGAATTTATTCCAAAACAGCAGATTTTGGCTTCCAACATGCGGTCCAGTGATCGTGTGGACGGCTGAGACGCGCGCCAGCGCTACGTAATTGCTGCGCTGACATTCACCGCTGACATCCCGAGCGCCGGCGCCTTCATCACGAGGGACAGTTGTGAGGCTGGCGTTTACAACGCTCCAGCGACGCTCCTGTGGGTCCTGCCGCATCAGTCCATCGATCGGTGAGCAATCCCGTCGCGGTGAGTAGCCATTACGCCCATCATCAACTTGTAAATCATCTTCATCATCATCACTTATTTGATAGCCAAAACAGTAATTCAGTGTTTGCAAGAACAGTTTCATAATAAATGTGTCCCCCCCATTTTGGACGGGTGAAAAAGACTAAATTCTGAGTCAAGTGTTTATTATTTCAACACAAAGAAACCATTGCAATCCTCGACCCAGAGCACTCACCCCTGAGACGCTCAACGCCGCAGCAAAATCGCAGGTAAGTGGGCGTGCGCTTGGCGCCCCTTTTAAATAAATTTAGCGCATGTCCCCACCTGCTACAACGGAAATGACCGTCATACCATCAGTGTGTCGGCGCTTCCATTCTGTGGTGTGACCCACTTCAGATTCCGTTCCAAAGAATCTGCATCAGACGTGGGCGGTTGCATCACAATAGTTTAGTCATGAAATCCACGAAGCAAAAACGTACTTTTAAGTCTTGAATTGTACTTGAAATGTCATAGGTCCTATGCACTAGTTAACATAAAGCTCATCGATAATTAAACTGGCTAGACAAAATATCCTTAATATAATATTAGCCTTGAAGCAAACTATATGACTTGACATGGAATATAATTTTGGGGAGAAATTATTGTAACTTTTGGGAAATAAACCTCTACTTTTTGCTAACTGGAAATAAAATAATTTCCCTCAAATAATCACAAACCTATCCATCAGGAATATATTTTATTTTTCATAGTTCCAAACAATTACACATTTTATATTTTTGTTATGATGACATAAATAACTAAAATATGTACAAAAATATATATTTTCATTATTGTGAATACAACTACAGGTATGCAGGTTTTAAAACTGTTATCTCAATACATGAATAATATGACACTCCCTTCATTCCTGTGTGTCATTCAAACGGCACATAACATAGCAATATAATAAACACACAATATTTATTTACATAAGTACACAGACATCATCTTGAAGTTGTCATGTTCTTACATTTCACAAAAATACAAACAAAAACTATTTACAATAAAAATTTGCAATGAAGAACCTTATTGAAGTCAAGTTTTCAATTTCTTCATTTTTCTTGCCATTAATTTTGACTGATCATGGCGATTATTTCTGCTTGTGCACCCTTGCATAATACACCAGAGAAGAAAAATGTTCTTCAAAGTACATCAAGTCTCAAGACATTTGGAAAATACAAAACCCACATTCACACTAATACACTAAAAAACAAAACCTACAACAACAATTTACAGTGCTTTACAATGTACACTACAGTAGCTATTCCGAAGTAATATAAACTGTATCTGAAAGAAACAAAATATAGTCAGCCATTTGTTCTAACCTCAAAAAGTACACGGCGTTATGCCTACATAGCATTAAATATATTATATTAACACTTACCATTAATAGCAAATTACTATCCTTGCCGAACAGAACACGTACAAATGCACGAAGATAAATAACATTTCTAATTCTCCAACAACGTTTTTATGTTCACCTTTTCAAAGTCGCACAACCAGAGGAGAAAAATACTTTCCTACATACATTAATCAAATTTTAACAAGTGCAAAATACAAAATACCACACCTGCTAGAAACATAACTCACCAACAATATCTGTTTGTGCTTTCCAACGTTGACACGTGCACCTTCTCGGAAATAATTTCAGACCACACTCGAAAAGTAATAAAATAGACAGCCACATGTTCTAACCTACAAATACACACCAGTGAACTAAATACATTCATTTAGTAGTAATACTGAACGTTATATTTCCGAATATAATGTAAATACTCACAAAAAGAATAATTCAATTAATTATCGCATAAAATACCACACAAACAACCTTGCGCGCCACAAAAAGCTAGCAAGAAGAATTGCATACACAACAGCGGCTGGCGCGGTCGCGAGGCACACTGGGACTGCTACAGTCACGTGATTCTCACGCGCCATGGCCTGTCTCTTTCGTTGGCCACGTCATAAGACATTTTTATTGTAACCAGAGAGCATTATAACGTAATATCGTAACTGTGTACTGCCGAAAGCCCGCGCAAAACGAATGAGTGAATGGGTTCCCGAGTCCCAAGCCATCATTCATTTACGAACGAAATATATGCGGTCTTCATGCGAATCAAGGAGGTAAATATTGACTCTGACGTCACAGCTCAGGGGAACATGAATCGCCGAAGCCAATTCTTCTTTCCTCCTGCAACCAACGATCTCCTTGCCTCGTATGAAGACCGTGCGGGCAAGGGCGTTGTGACTTCAATTAACAACAACTCTTAATGACTTTAAAGTACGGTCATAAGACATTTTTATTGTAACCAGAGAGCATTATAACGTAATATCGTAACTGTGTACTGCCGAAAGCCCCGCGCAAACGAATGAGTGAATGGGTTCCCGAGGTCCCAAGCCATCATTCATTTACGAACGAAATATATGCGGTCTTCATGCGAATCAAGGAGGTAAATACAGATTCTGACGTCACATCTCAGGGGAACATGAATCGCCGAAGCCAACTCTTCTTTCCTTCCTGCAACCAACGATCTCCTTGCCTCGTATGAAGACCGTGCGGGCAAGGGCGTTGTGACTTCAATTAACAACAACTCTTAATGACTTTAAAGTACGGTCATAAGACATTTTTATTGTAACCAGAGAGCATTATAACGTAATATCGTAACTGTGTACTGCCGAAAGCCGCGCAAAACGAATGAGGTGAATGGGGTTTCCCGAGTCCCAAGCCATCATTCATTTACGAACGAAATATATGCCGGTCTTCATGCGAATCAAGGAGGTAAATATTGACTCTGACGTCACATCTCAGGGGAACATGAATCGCCGAAGCCAACTCTTCTTTCCTTCCTGCAACCAACGATCTCCTTGCCTCGTATGAAGACCGTGCGGGCAAGGGCGTTGTGACTTCAATTAACAAACAACTCTTAATGACTTTAAAGTACGGTCATAAGACATTTTTTATTGTAACCAGAGAGCATTATAACGTAATATCGTAACTGTGTACTGCCGAAAGCCCGCGCAAAACGAATGAGTGAATGGGTTCCCGAGTCCCAAAGCCATCATTCATTTACGAACGAAATATATGCGGTCTTCATGCGAATCAAGGAGGTAAATACAGATTCTGACGTCACATCTCAGGGGAACATGAATCGCCGGGGGGAAGCAACTCTTCTTTCCTTCCTGCAACCAAAGATCTCCTTGCTTCGTATGAAGACCGTGCGGGCAAGGACGTTTGTGACTTCAATTAACAACAACTCTTAATGATTAAAGCAATAAATAACTTAAAGTGCGGTCATAAGACATTTTTATTGTAACCAGAGAGCATTAAACGTAATATCGTAACTGTGTACTGCCGAAAGCCCGCGCAAAACGAATGTGAATGGGTTCCCGAGTCCCAAGCCATTCATTCATTTACGAACTAAATATAAGTGGTCTTCATGCGAATCAAGGAGGTAAATACAGATTCTGACGTCACATCTCAGGGGAACATGAATCGCCGAAGCCAATTCTTCTTTCCTTCCTGCAACCAAAGATCTCCTTGCCTCGTATTGAAGACCGTGCGGGCAAGGGCGTTGTGACTTCAATTACAACAACTCTTAATGACTTTAAAGTACGGTCATAAGACATTTTTATTGTAACCAGAGAGCATTATAACGTAATATCGTAACTGTGTACTGCCGAAAGCCCGCGCAAAACGAATGAGTGAATGGGTTTCCCGAGTCCAAGCCATCATTCATTTACGAACGAAATATATGCGGTCTTCATGCGAATCAAGGAGGTAAATATTGACTCTGACGTCACATCTCAGGGGAACATGAATCGCCGAAGCCAACTCTTCTTTCCTTCCTGCAACCAACGATCTCCTTGCCTCGTATGAAGACCGTGCGGGCAAGGGCGTTGTGACTTCAATTAACAACAACTCTTAATGACTTTAAAGTACGGTCATAAGACATTTTTATTGTAACCAGAGAGCATTATAACGTAATATCGTAACTGTGTACTGCCGAAAGCCCGCGCAAAACGAATGAGTGAATGGGTTCCCGAGTCCCAAGCCATCATTCATTTACGAACGAAATATATGCGTCTTCATGCGAATCAAGGAGGTAAATACAGATTCTGACGTCACATCTCAGGGGAACATGAATCGCCGAAGCCAACTCTTCTTTCCTTCCTGCAACCAAAGATCTCCTTGCTTCGTATGAAGACCGTTGCGGGCAAGGACGTTTGTGACTTCAATTAACAACAACTCTTAATGATTAAAGCAATAAATAACTTAAAGTGCGGTCATAAGACATTTTTATTGTAACCAGAGAGCATTAAAACGTAATATCGTAACTGTGTACTGCGAAAAGCCCCGCGCAAAACGAATGTGAATGGGTTCCCGAGTCTCACCATCATTCACGACTAAATATAAGTGGTCTTCTATGCGATAAAGGAGGTAAATCAGATTCTACGATCAGTCAAACTGACCATCGAAGCCTCGCTTCTGCAAAACGACCTCCTGTATGATACTGCTGTGCAGAGCGTGTGACTAAATATAGTGTCTCATGCCTGTTGAAAGTTGCCTGATGACAAAAACAAACTGCCTTTGACTTTAAATGACCTTAAATGATTCTTAATTATTAAAGTGTGATAGCCGTACTTCATTAAGTACTTAATTCTTATTGCCGTACTTTATGAAATACGGCTATAAGACATTTTCATCGTAAATGCGAACTGCCCAAAAAAAGCACGCGCAAAACCCAAAGTCCCCAACAAATTTACGAACGGAATATATGCGGTCTTCATGCGAATCAAGGAGGTAAATATTCACTACTTGGCATGTTTCTTTCATATTTAGCGCCTTAAAGTTAGTAAACGATTCGATTTCAGACACGAACTAGTGGTGCTACAGAATGGCACAGACTTTCCCGTATTAGTTTTCTCTATTTTCCTGGGTCTTCGCTAGCTATTCGGAATTGCCACATACTCTTTCTTGCCAGCTACCATCTATCATCGCCAAAAGTACATTTTTTTGTCATTTTCTTAATTTTTCGGTTTCCTATTGGTAGAACAGAAACATTAATTTTTAGAATATTAAAGAACACAAAAACCTAGCCGTAAATGGCAATTTTCTTTTAAAAATTATGTGCCGTTTAAGAGAAAATGGCGTTTTAGCACTACTAAAAATGCGAAATTTGTAGCTCATTTTCACAGAAAATTTTTGAGTTTTCAAAATACTTTATTTGAAGTTATTTGAAGCACTTACACTCACAAATATAATCATCTTTACAAATTGCGGATAATGTGCATATTAAAGATGTGAGAGATCTTTCAAAAAATTTACATTTATATAATTTTTGAAAAAAAAAAACAACTCAAAATAAACTTCACGCTATACTAATGAGTGTAATTAGCACTATCCGTTACAAAAGTTTCAAGAAAACAATTGCAGCCATATACGAGAAAATGACGTTTGAGCATTTCTGAAAATGCCAAAATTTGAGCTACTTTTCACAGAAAACGGTAGTGTTTTCGAGAAACTTTACTTGTCATTATTTAAAGCCTATATACTCGTAAATATAATAATGTAAAAAAATCGCCGATAATGTAAATATTAACGACGTGAGAGACAAGTAAAAAAATTTAAATTTTTGTAATTTTTGAAAAAACCAACCGATAGACCAAAATGGCTTTTATGTCATTGATAGAGTACATTTACCACTATCCCTACCAAAATTTTAAAGAAAAATTTGGAGCCGTTTTTGAGAAAATTTTGTTTTTGTAATTTTTTGAAATTGCACATATTTGCACGCAATATTGCATGAAAACTACCAAAATTGTGAAAAACATTTACATGACCTTTATTAAAGAACTCAATATGCAGAACAAATTTTATTTGAAGAAAAATCTCTATCTTCAATTTTGTAGTTGGAGAAAGACGCCGAAAAAATTCAAACTTTCACAATTTTCGAAAATTCAGAGCTGTACGTGAAAATCGGACCTATGCCATGTTAAAAAGTGTATTTTCCTCTATTCATACAAGAAATTTAAAGAAAAACTTTGGAGCCGTTTTTGAGAAAATGTTGAAAATCCCCGGGGGGCTTCATATAAAGTACCCCCAAATTTTAAAGAATCTTTTTCAAAATCACAAAGCTTCGACTAGAATTAGATCGACTGGGGAATATCAATTTTGAAGAAAATCGACCGAACGGTTTAGGCGCTAGCGTTGACCACAGACGGACAGACGGACAGAGGGACAGACGGACGGAATGCCGTCAATCGATTTTTAAGTATAAAGAGGCAACAAATCATGGATTTTGACCACGCCACGAGATAGAGGATTTTTTTTCTTAATTTAGCAACTGGTTTTATCCACTTATTCGTTTTCACGGCCCGGCAATTAATTTTTTTCCGCCGAAAATTGGCCATTTTTTCGCGCAGCATTACATAACTTTCCCTATACTACGTATATCACTCCGTGTATACGTACGTATACGGGAAAGTAAAATCATTAAATAATTTCACGAGTCATGAACGAATTTAAACATTATTAACATATTTTAAAACATTTTAAACATATTTAAACCTTTGAACCCCCAACTGTTCTCTTTTGGAAGAGACATTATCTGACGGACACCCCAGACCGTATAAGAAATTTTTTTGTACATTTCACGGAATAAGCGCTATTTTGTAATTTTGTAGTTTTGCTCCTTAGGCAATCAATTTTCTTTGTGTGACTTGTTTCTTCAGAGTCGTTCTGAGAGACAACCTAAAAACAATTTTTTAAAAAACGACCACAAATATTTTTAATTCTTTGTACGAATAAACTCAATTCATCAAATCATGTGACATAAGCCCATTTTGATTAAGACTTCTGAATTATCCTAAATATGATATTTAAACAATTTTGCTGATTTTCTGTGCAACCACCTTATGTAATAAATAGCATCACGATCAGTAACTTGTAAAACTATTTTCTTGAGTTCCGTCACTTTATTTTAGGGTGATTGAAAGGGTTCCGTGAGTGTGAGAAACGTTACTCTGTTGCATCGATAGAAACAAATAATTCAAATAATCTCTTGTGAATTTTCTCAAAGTATCAAAACTTTCCTAGTGACAATGAACTCAAAATGACACAATTTAAGAATCGCCTAAACAACTTTCTCCAATTTTTTCGTACAAATTCTACACGAAAAATATTACTCTTCTGATAGTTTGATGTACATTTCTGATAGTACAACATTTTCTGCAAGGTGAGTTCATTTTAAGAATATTTTATCGATGAGAGTGGCGATGAACATTTCCAGTGCAGCTGCTGTGGCAGCATTGTTGAATGTCATATTCAGGTAAGTAAATTCAGCTCGTTATTGACCTTTTATGCAACAAAATGGTCAATTTTACTTACAAAGTGCCTTATCAGGGATTTAAAAAAAATATAAATGATTGTCAGATTGATTAATTGTTAGTGATTTCGGGCGCGTCACCTATCGAGATCATTAGTCCCGTAAGTGTAGTGCATATTTTTCATCAGGAGGTGGCGGTGATCTTCCTCTACTGAATGACGAAATTCGGCGCCGACATACCGTCTACTAGCGGGGTTTCCCCAACCAGATATCACCAGCAGGGTAACCGTCCAAGCCAGGACAAGCTCTGAGCCCCGGACTGGTTACTCGGCATGTGTGGTAGTTTTTTATTTATTTATTTATTTGTCACATTTTAACAGTAAAACTGTATATGACGTGTGGGGAAAGAGATTTATCTGCGCACATTTTCCTGAGGGCCAGAATAAAAAAAAAATTAGAAAATAATTATTTTAGAAAAATAAAAATATTTCAAAAATGTTTGTTCCCGAGTTATAGAAAATCAATTTCAACGGTAAATGAAACTACAAGCAAAAGGAGTGCTCAACATAACGTGCGCACAGTGAAGCTACATTTACGTCCAGAAGCAAAACAAGGGGCCATCTCAGCATTTGCTCAATGGATCATGGGAAACGACAAAAACCTGATCGAGATGGGGTTTAGTAGTGTGTTGTGCGTGTGTGCGCGCGCGCGCGCGCGCGCGCGCGCGTGTGTGTGTGTGTGTGTGTGTGTGTGTGTGAGTGAGTGAAGGGTGAGGATGGAACAAGGAAGAGGAAGGAAAGATCGCGCGCGGTCCGTGGCCCGTTTGTTAGAGTACTGCTCCGGCGTTCGCCGAAGCAGATCGGAGAAACCACGGAAAACTCGAATCGAGCAGCCTGCCATCAGAATTCCCCTCCAGACAGAGACAGAATTCGAACTAGCTGACGAGCTAGTGTCGAAAATCCTGCCGCCGTCGACACTCGTACCTAGGACTTCCCGGTTAGAGGCCCTGCACTGACATCAGTTGATGCACTGAGCCATTTCTCAGAAAAAAGAAATGATGTACTGTGTTTAATGCAGTGCAGTTTGATTTGCAAATGAAATATTAGATGTAGCCTCTAAACATGAAAAATAATTATTATGATTTTACACAGAATGTACAGCTAAATTTTTCTAGGGTGGCCGCTGGGATTCGCGAGTAGAGGGGGAATCTCAAAGTGGTGGGGAGAGAGCCAGAAGGCTGCGTTCACTCGCACCTGGCTCTAACAATAATAATAATCAATAATAATCTGCAAAAATCCAATAATAATCTGCCAACAATAATCTGCAAAAATCCACATAAAGTCATCTCCTAAATCTTCAATAATACATCCACAAACTCAATAAGCAACTATTCCAAACTTCAATATCAAATCCTATCACACCACGTATCCATACTAACCCAAACAAGAAAAGGGCCGTACTCAAATATTCATCTTTCTAATTATCTCTATATCAACTGCTAAATATTGAGTTTTCCAGGGCCTCGAACGAGGCAGGACTCACCCAGACGCAGAACCCCACAACAAAGACCACTGGCGGAAGAGCGCCAACCGGCGTAGGCCGCCTGCTCATCAAAATGGCCAACTATGGGAACACCTGGCTCTATGCCCATACCAAAATCATTAGTCTACCGCACTGCGCACGCTAGCGAACGGCCTTGGGAAATCAATTTGGTTTAGTGTCTTCGCTCGGTAATGAAGAAACACCAAATTCACGGATGGCCTGGCTCTGTCCTGATCATCCATGTGTTTTCCACTGTCACTGATACCGGTTTCCTCACTATCATAAGTAGTATCACTATCACTGTCTTTACTATTGTTCGCGTCGTTACCTATAAAAATAACGATTACTTGATACAGTGCATTAAATCATTGTGCGGTGAATCACTCTCTCCTCTCATTGAAACTGTTGAGAGCAGATTCCACGTCCTTTCTCTTCTCTTTATTAGGAGTAGAAAAAGGAATACGATTCTCCTGATTGAATAGAATTAATTTCCTTATTAATTCTGTAAATAGATCTTTCTTAAACACCCGAAGCAGCAATTACTGCCTTAAGAACTGTTTTAATATTTTCAATGCCTTCTTTGCTTACCTCCATAAAAGGATATACTTTTGCAACGACTTCATGCGTCTGACTGTGAAGAATGTCCATATGAAAGTTGCTCTGAACAGGACCCATTACAATGACCACAACAAAATAATAATCACTTATACAGAACTACATACAAATAGCTGTACTCTGTTAGGGAAATCCAACTGAAAACTGGCACCTTACGGAGACAAATATTCAGGACCAATGTTTACTCAACTGGAGTAGGGCTATCAACACGTCCTGGGAAGGGACGCGCTCCCCTCAAAAGCGATAGTTTTTAAGGAATGGAATCTTCCGGCAGCTCTGAGGCCTGACCTTGAGCGGCCACGCTAAAATAATTTCACTGTGCGATGTTGATTCTATGTAAGATTTTAAAATTGGGTTATGTGGCGAGGAAATTCTCAGTTTTATGCCACAGTGCAAAAAATTGAAAAAATATTCTTTTAGCCTTAACTGTGGAAAGTGGGACATTGGATAAATTGGGATAATTCCAGTGTGCAGTCCCCATCACACACATATCATTGTCCATAAGACTTATATATGGACAGTTTTTGAGAAAATAATTTCCACTTTTTGAATGAAAAGTTCCAAAATCTGTAAAATTATTCAGTTTTACACAACCTAGGGCAGAGGAACTCTGTGATCAATGTGGGTGGGGTTGGGATGGGGTAACACTATTCATATCCTCCACATGGGCAACTAGACCTTGCTGTGCTTCCATTTATGAATGCCACATAATATTACTGATATTTTGAACCTTTGAAATAATACCTAAACTGTTAAATTTCTTCTACATACTTGCCATACCCAAATTCTGCATTTCACAAGAATGACTTGAGGAAAAGTTTTAGTATTGCACCCATCCTTTCATTTATATTTTGAAGTCAGTTAGTTTAAATTTCTTTACCATTATTAACTTTTTCAGTGGTTTTGGTGGAGAAAATGATACCTAAATGATTTCTTAGAAATTTGCAAGACTTCAAGTTGAGCCAGATTGATCCGAAAATATCCATTTATCCCAAATAGTGAATTGTTAAAGCACTATAAAATGATTTAAATATCCGCTTTTCTAGAGTAAATAGCATTACAATTATCTTAGGCTACAGAAACCAAAGTGTGGTTTGAAAAATTTGAACTTTGTTTTTTGAAATGAAAATTTGAAACGTTGCTTTTGAAATTTCAGAGTTTTTAATAAAAATATATCTATAATGTTTTTAAGAACTCTTTGCTCTACTTGAGCAAAATAAAAAGATGATCTATATTTTTGAGTAAATCTTGTTTAGATGTTTTTGGAAAATTGTTATGATTTCACTAAATATTCTTGAAAACTGTTTATATTTTAGACAAATTGTACATGATGTCATTTTGAGATACTTTTGAAAATATCTTAAGGGCTTCATGTCATGTATTCATATTCTCAAAAAGACTGTTCAAATTTGTTCAAAAAGACTGTTCAAGACTGTTCAAATTTGCAGAACATTGCGTTCAGCCACATTGATTGAGGAATACCAGTGGCAACACTAAAGATGGAGACAACCTGGGTGGTAATGATGGGGGATTGCAAGAAACCCACAAAATGGGCAGTGGATAAACTCAAAGATTCAGAAATTAACCAAAAATATCAACCATTAGTAAATGAATAGTGGGGAAAATGAAATTAGTAAGAACATAGAGTTGGAGTGGGATAACATAAAGAACAGTATTGAAAAAGTAGCCAACACTACTTTAGGCACAGTAAAACTAGGAAAGGTTGTAGAGTGGTATGATGAAGAATGTAAACAAGCCATTCAAGAGAAAAATTCAGCCAGAAAAAAAATATTGAGAGAAAATCTAGAATAATAATTGAATATATAATCTAATTTTGGAAGGTTTGATACTAGAAAAAATTCCAAATGTGTGGCACCTCCATAATATACCCAATATGTAAAAAAGGAGATAAAATGGACTGTTCAGAGGGAATTAGAGGAATTTCGTTACTTAATGTGGTATACAAAATCTTCTCCATAATAATAAAAAATATTAGATTTAAGGACTGTATTGAAAACATCTTTAAAAATATCCAAATGGATTTCATAATACTGTAAACCCTCATTAACACAAATTCCAAGGGACCGAAATAATTGGAGTTCACGTTATAAAAATTCGTGCTATCTGAGTATTATGAATGCTCGTAATACTGTAATCCCTTGGCGGGACCAAAGTATTGTTCGTGCTATGGCAAAATTTGTCTTAAGCGAGTTCGTACTAATGAGGGTTTACTGTAATAGAGCCACCACAGATAGTATCCATGTGATGTGATGAATAGTTGGAAAAGACCACAAATTAAATATTAAATTTCATATTTTGTATGTTTACTTAAAATAGGCATTCAACAGGGTCAGCAGAACAAAAGTAAAAAAGCCAATGTAGGAATGTGCAATACTAAATAAAGTAATAAGACTTGTCAAAAAGACAATACAGTATACGACTGTATCAGTTAAGCTTAAAAATCTGAAAACAGACCCCTTTACTTTTAATAAGCTGTAAGACAAGATGACCCCCCCCCCCTCTGCAACCTTTTTCAATGTGACTCTATATTATGCTGTAAAGAAATTAGAGCTTAGAGGTGGCATATAAACTAAAACAAATTGCTGCCTACACAGACAATATTGTTCTAATAGCAAGAAATAAGAGCGCTTACAGAAATTTTTAGAAACCTAAGAGCATCCACAGAACAAGTTGGCTTCCAAGCAAACCAACAACAAAACATGTGCATCTGAGTATGAAAGTAAGTGCATTAGGTTTAACTGGAATAACTATTGATAATAATTATAGTTTTTAGCAAGCAACCAATGTTTGCTACTTAGGATTCATATTAAATAACCATAACATCCTACAGATAGAGATCACTGAAAGGATAGCAAAAGCAAACAGAGACAATTATGCAAATTTAAGACTTATGAAATCAAACTGTTAAACAGAGGGACCAAACCAAAAATATATAAAACATTAATAACGCCTGTGGTTACATGTGTGTCAGAGACCTGGACATTATCTCATCAGCAGAAAAACAAATTACATAAATTTGAAAGAAGTATTATGAGAAAAATATTTGGTCCTACCCAAATAAATAATGGTATCTGGTGAATACGAGGTAACAATGAACAAGATAGATTAATTAATGAAGGGTGAAAACATAGTAAGATTTATATGTGCCCAAAGGATCGAAGTGTTCGGTCACATGAAGAAAATGGAAAGCAATAGGACAGTAACAAATATCAATGAATGGAAACCCTTGAGATCTCCTCCGATTGGAAGGCCACATGCCCAATGGAATGAAAAAGTGTGTAGTGACCTTAATCCTTTAACTGCTACAAGCCGGCTGATTGAGGGTCACGCGCCTTGCGTCATGCTTCTTGCTGTGGGCCTCATTATGAGCTGAGCTTACTCGCACATAGATACCGCACAAGACATCTCGGTAATCAGTAAGTCCTAGCAATAGCTGAAAGTGCATCATCACAAGGGAACTCATCCAGAGGCTCCCAGGACATTGCAGTTCTGTGTATGATCTTGTCCAGAGGCTCCCAGCATCAACCTGATTGAGCATAATAAAATGTCCAGAGGTTACCACACATGAAATATTTTTCATATCAATACGTCTTGAGCAGTCAAAGGGTGAAAGTGATGAAAGTTGGAAATTAGTATCATATGGTATCAGACTGAAAGATGTGAAATGACATTATTCGACAAGTTAAAACCCACAAACAGTTATAAATACCGCAAAAAGAAGTAAATAATTGTTGTGGAATTTCATCACCTGGAGTGTTCTCCCATTTTGGAATCCTTATTTTAATGTATTCATTGGATCTTATCTCAATCTTATATCATTTCCTTTTCTATTTTTTGTGACATTTGACATTGTTTCAAGAGTAGTTCTATTGTCAGATGTTATATGTAGTATCTCATTTTAATAATTTAGATGCATATAATTTCTAAAATTTAATGCACTTTAATTTTCACATTAAATTAATACATTCATTTAGAAAATCTTGTTTAACACTCCTTTTAATAATCTGACTTTTCAAATAAAAAAAAGAAGAAATCTTTTTTTTTTATACAAATACATTTGTATGTTTCATCATTCTATTGAAGATACTCATAAAATTTTGGTAAACAGTTCAGCAGTTTTTTAAGAACTTTTTAACAAGGAAATTGAATAGTCATCCCAATTGATACGCATGATAATTTCCAAATCACAAAAATCATAATCCTCCACTTATTAAATTTCCATCAACATTAAAATGTATCAACCATTAACTGGTGACATGCCTTCGAAGTTCTGTTATCGGTGACGTGCAATCACTGGGACTGGAATGTTTTAGACTGATTATAGTTGTTATTTCATTTCTCCTCGAATTCACAATTTTTTTTCACATTAACAGAGGTATAATAAGAAAATCGAAGACTTTATAATTTATAAAATAAACAGAAAATAATATAATTTTTAACTATTTACTGAGAGAATTTCAAGCCATATATAACTCCATATATTTTCTTCACAGTTGCTATTGAAATATGTGTAGAAGGGCTTTGAAATGATATTGACTACATCAAACAACCTTTATTTTAATAAGAAATACGCTGTTAAATGAAAATTAGTTATTAAATATAAACGTGCATTACCAAGTATAAACTTCTACTATTGGTGAGGTGCAGTCATCGAGATTGATCCATAACTTCAACTGATTCTCAGAAGCCAATGGCTGCAACTAGGTAAGCTAACCCACGCCTGAACATTGTCTGGAAAGAGATAAGAAGGTACTGTAAATCCAAAATTTCCTGTCTTGCACCGGTTGAGAGGACAGTGAGTTTAGTTTTCCTCCCAGTCACTGTGACTGCATGTCATCAGTTAAACTGCTGATTAAATTATAACATGGGTGCTGTTATCAATTCTCTAATGGAAATATTTCCCACAAATTTGTTACTTTCAATTACTTTGTATAAAATATTCCCCTTGTTAAAACTAAACTGGAGTACAACTGCAGGACTTAAGGTTTCCTACTTGAGGTGACTAGATAGTAAAGCACAAGCCTACCAGAAGTCATCTCTTGAAGGCCATCCAGTTCGATTGGTACTTACTTTTTGTTGGATAATTGCCAATATACAGTGTTGTGACATAGCATTATGTTCAGGAAAAGGCTATGATGAACTATTTTTCTAAAGAATGTAGTTCTTTTCTGAAGCATGAGTTTTATTGAGAATTGCATATCTTTTCCCACACTAAAATGCAAAAATTATGTACACAAATGCTTATAGAGTTTGTGGAGAATTGTCAACAATTTAGATTTATCTTCTTTTGAAGAACAAAACTTCATCAACACTGTAAATATTTGTATATTTATTTATTTATTTATATTATTTCCAGACAAAACTGTAACCAATTTACATAAATTTAAAAGAAATAGTTACACACAGGTTAACAAAATATTGAAATATTTGCTTTGCCATTAAAAATTCTGCTTTAGTAAAAGTTGCATGATGATAAAACCAAAGTCTAACCATAATTTATTCCATTCCTATACTAATCAAAACACTGTCTTCTCTTGCCACGTTACATTATTCATTTTTTCTCTTTATCTTGTTTTGCCAATTCACAATCAATTTAATGTCCCCAATGTTATCAACAGTAGAACAGGGGGTGCTCATTTTGAAGAAGATATCCAGAATCTCTTCAGAAAGTTCTTCCATCATCCTAAGAGAGACATTTTAGAACATGTTTTTGAAGCTTCTGTTTGTTTAAGGAAATTCTTCTTGGATTTCAACCTTGTTTATAAGATGTTATGCCATACATTAATTACAGACAGAAAAAAGTAATGATTTTAAAAAGGAACTAGTTGAACATAAAGCTTATGAATCAGGTAATTGCTTGGATAAAAAAATAAAGTACTGATTCTATAAATTAAAAATATAAAGATTAAAATCTAAGAGACAAACTTCTAAACATTAGACAATTTTTGAAAACAGAAATTAGAAAACTAACATTGGGATATTCAAAAAAGGGGAAAATGTGTTTTTCCTTCAATTCATTTTTGAACCAGTGATAAAAAATCATGTGTGATTTGAATTTTTGCTGGATGGGTTGAAGATCTTTATAAAAGTTGATAACTATTAAATTTCAAAGTGTCTCAAATTGTAATTAAATAAACACAACCCAGGATGCAAAGATTGAGCCAGAGTATTCTGCAAAACACAATTGATATATACTCATAAAAGAGAACAAAACATAAGGGGATTTAACATTTTCATTGGGTGGAAATTGAATATCATAGCACTAACAATTTTCAAGTATTTTAATCATGAGAACGTAATGAGCACCGTAACTCCATTTAACTCCTTCTGTATCAGTGCAGAAAGCTTTCTAAATACAATATTTTTACCAGTCTGTTTTGGAGGTTATACATTTTTAATTTTTAAATTTTTGAAGTAACAACTTTTAAGTTTAAATGAGAGTCCACTGTAGTAATAACACAAATTATAAACATATAAATACATTTTTTTTCAGTGACAACAATAACAAATTTGCTAACATAAATGCTGATATTTTAGCAGTAAATCTTTATTAATGTTTCTATTCAGTAAGTGAGTCTTTAACCCTTAAGTAGTTATGTGAAGACTCTAAGCGTCTCCACCCCATTTGTTATAACTGTCAAATAAAATTGTATTGTCGTACTCTTCTGAAAGTTTACGGTTTCTTTCAAAGCTTGTTTATCTTCCCTCCAAGAAAAGAAAATCTATTGTACATGTTATAATGCTTAAAATAAAATGCATTTTTGGGACAGGGAACTCCTGCAATCCCCACGTTCCTCCTGCATCTAGATCATCTTTAATATTACATACAATTTGAATTATTTGTAACACTTGTGAACAATAAGAGGTTAATAAAAATTAGCATTACTGTTTACGTTTTTCATATGTAAATAAAATATATCTTATATTGTAGTAGTTACCATAAGCAAGGTAATATATGATTGCCACTTAGATTATATTGCTTATGAAATAATTAAAGTTCTTTTATAAGTTTTAGATTTCAAAAATTAACAGCATTTATTCAAGGAAATTACAAATTGACAATAATTCTTATTAATATTAGAAAGAAATTAGTGTGGATGCCAAGAATCACCGTGCCAACTACTAAGGACACAAAACAGCACAGCACAATGAAGGTTCAAAGGTCAAGGCCAAAAAAGTTAACTTGAAGGTGCAAAGACAACAAGCCAAATAATAAAGTGACCTAGTTCTTAAAGACTTATTGAGGACATGCACAAAATTTATTTAAAAATAATCATTTTAAAATAACAAAATTTCAAAATAAATATTTTGTAATTATCTCTTTGGAAAAGTTATCCTTGATGTTCTGTGGAATAGCCACCTCTAAGTAGCATAGCTACACATACTCTTTTAAGTGTGATAGAACTCTTAAAAAGTTGCCTCTTTCGTACTCTATTCAATAATGTACTCTGTTGTGTTCTTTTTTGCATAACTCCTGTGAAGCATTTTAACTTAAATATAATACATAATTTCTTAAAATTAATGTAATAATTTTCCAAATAAATATTTCTTGTTCCATGTATTTGATTTCTAGTTGTTAGTTCTTAGCAATTCGTTTTGTATCTTACACAGAGGTGTTGCTCCTGTGCTGCTAGTGTTCTGAATTGACAATTCAGAAATTCTTTAATTGCTACAAAACTCTTCCAAGTACAGGTAGGTTTTATGTATTTCTTGAGTAAATAGTAGTAATCCCTGCATATAGCCAACTTTCTTGTTATACTGTACAAAACAGGTTTAAAGATCCATTTCACAATTAAGAATTTGTTTCATTTCTTTAAATAACACTGTTTATTGGAAAACTGGATTTTTTTTGTTTGGTTGGTGAAAAGTTTATTCAACTTCACACTTTAGAGACATTAAATAATATTTTCTGAATGTTGTATCTTGATATAATGATCTGTATCTGCAATAAATAAATAAATAAATAAAAAAGAGAAGAAGAAAAATTAAAGCATAATTTGAAAAGATATATCATAAAAAATTTACTTTGAATTCCCAAAACATTTCTAACATACAAACAATCTGGGAGATTTTAAATAGTGGTAATAAAATAGTTTGTTTGGAAGTCTACTTCATTGTTTTCATTTGTTCTTAATTTTGGTAGTATCACTCTTTTTTATAGGATTTTTTTGTAATCTCACATAGTGCAGTTCTTGCATTCTAAAAGCATAAAGTTTCTTTTGACAGTGCCCAATAAAGCTACCCATTTGTGAAATTGTACCATATTTCTGTTTTTCAAATGGCCCTTCAAATCTACTACATTCTGAATAGTTAAGGTGTTACAATGAATAAGTAATTGGTTCTTTGGTTCTTGAACATTACCTAACTCAATTTTCAAGATTTTTTTTTACATGTTTAATTTACTGAATCTGAATACTAGCTACAACCACTGCTCCAACTCCGTATCTTGTGATTGATCAATAAGTAATTTGTATAAAATTCTCTTTGCGTTGTTTTTTTTTTTTTTTTTTTTAAATTTTGTGCTCATTCAATACCATATCTTATATTGGAGATGAATGCTATATTATGAATGAGTGAAATAAGGATTATGATTTAGTCTGTGTTAGTTAGGTGAAATCATTAAAAAATGGCCTGCTTCATCATTTAGGATTTTGTCCCTTTAACTTCGAATAAAATATTAAAATTATCAGTAAAAACCTTCATTTTCTTACACAAATAGGTTGTCATGAGAAAGATTATATGGCCTCTCACTGTTGTGTCCTGGTGTTTAAATCAGGGACCAAAAATGTATTGAATACCGGTAAAAATACCGGTAAAATACCGGTTTATACGTTAAAATACCGGATTTTTTCATACCAGGTATAAAATACCTTTATTCTTTTATACGGTAAAATACCTTTATAGGACTCTATACCGGTATGGACCGTCCATAAAGGATTATACCGGTATTTTCGAAGGAAATAGTGTCGCGTTCGCGGCCCCACACGCGCGTTCGCTCCCCAAACGCGGGTTCGCTCCCTCAAAGGCGCATTCGCGTCCCCACAACGCGCATTCACTCCTCCACATGCGCCTTTGCGTCCCCACATGCGCGTTCGCGGCCCCACACGCGCGTCGCTTCCCGCAAACGCTCGTTCGCTCCCCCAAACGCGCGTTCGCGACCCCACACGCGCGTTCGCGTCCCCACACGGCGTTCGCTCCCAACGCGGTTCGCTCCCCACACGCGCGTTCGCTCCCCTAAACACCGCCTTCGCGTCCCAAGACTATTATAATAATTCTTTCTCAACCAACAACAGAACTCGACCTAGGTAGAATGTCTGGTGACGAAAATACGCCAACGTTGAGACTCGAACCCTAGGACCCCCGGTCCAGAAACTCTGTGGAGTCCATAATTGTTCCTCTGAGCTATCTCAGCGTAAAAAATCAGAATGTTTCCCCTCCGAAATCTGTATGATTATACTGAAATACGGTATTTTCTCATGAAATGACGTCGAATAATGGTAAAATACCTCTAAAAATACCGGTATTTGACGTCTTATACCGGTATATTTTAAGGTATTTTGAATAAAAGTATAATAGAGGTAAAGGTATTTCTATACTGGTATAAATACCTTTACCGCTGTTATTTCGGTATTCAGTCCCTGGTTTTAAATACGTTAGTATCACCAAAACACTAACCACATCTGCCATTATGGCAGATGGGCAAAGAGCAAAGTTTACATGTAATTGGGAACAGCTCCTTCAGTACAGAGTTGGGCAGTATCGAAAATACTTGTATTTAAAATATGTATTTTCGATACTTTTGTAATTTGTATTTTGTATTGAAAATACATATTTGAACGTGTATTTTGTATTTGTATTGAAAATACTTTCTGATGGTATTTTGTATTTTCAAAGTACAAAAATACTTATTTATTGATCCACTGTTGAAAATTTGAATGTAAGTCAAACCTGGAAAACACAAACGTCGATAAAATGAATTTTTGTTATTTCAAAGCAATTTTCATCCCTGCAGCAATAGTTACAAGAACATTTTTGAAAACTCAAAATTTTGGTTAATCAAGAATATTTATTTCTGGAGGCACTTCAAGATCGATTAATGGATTTGGAGACCACTCATAGATGTTATATTATATTATCACATTATGCATCACCACCAGTCTGGAAGGTTGTGTGCACTGAAGCTTGTGCTTGTGCTGTGTAAAGAGTTAATCTTATGATGGATTGATTGATTGATTGTTACTGATTTCAGGTGCATCAACTGCTAAGGACTCAGTCCTGTATGTTTAGTGCACGTTTTTCCCTCGGGAGGTGGCAGTGGTCTTCCCCCGCTGGATGGCGAGATCTGTCGCCAACCATCTGCTAGCGGCGTTTTCCCAACCAAGTGTTTCCCTTCAGTGGGGCATCTTCTCAGCCGGGCCAAGCTCTAACCTCCCAACTGTCCCAGCATGTGTGGTAGTGTAGTGCATGTTAGTGTAAGTGTGTGACAGTAAGAACAGAGTGTGAGTAGTGTGAGACTATATGTCAGTAGAAGGAAGAGGTAGGAAAGATTGCGCGCGGTCTGTAGTCTGTTTAGGGTACTGCTTTGGCATTCACTGATATTGATCAGAGTACCAGTGCAAAACTACGATCAGAGCAGGCCGGCCGCTAGAATTCTCCTCCAGCGCAACTTAATTAACCTAGCTCTCTAGCTGTGTCAAAATCCTGCAACCGATGGGACTCGAACCTAGGAGCTCCTGGTCAGAGGCACTGTAGTGACATCAGTTGATGCCCTGAACCACCAACCAATCCATTTCTGGTCTAAGCATACAATATGTGTGGAAATTCATAAATCAAAATGTGCTATTCTAGATGACATATTTCACTCTTATTGAAGAATTAGGTGCAAAAGTGAAAGTATCCTGTGAATTTCAATAAGCCTGCCAAATAGACAATAATAAGAAATTACTTCAATGTGACTACAAATTTTAGACATACTTAAAACTAAAAAAACTATGCAGTAGTATTTTAAATTTTAAAATGCACACCATGGTGTACAATAAACTGATTTCTCTTGTAATTCTTTTTACTAGGGAACTGATAATTTCTTTACACGTTTTAGATATTCATCTTAGTATGCAGAGTGATTTGAAAACTATAAAAATGTGGGGTCCAGAATATCAAATTCACTAGAAGAAAAATGAACATCACTTAGAATAGTGATACTAATGCCAAGTATTAAAAGAATTATTTTAACATGTGGTTTCTTAAATATGCAGGAAAAAGGAAATGATCAAACAAAATTTGATGATCTTGTTACAAACCAATTTTAATGGATGAGGCCCTTAAATTACAATAAAAAACATTATAATATAATATTTGAAACTAGTATGGTGCAAGGAAATGTGTCAATTGGATACAATTGTAAACCACAACTAACGTATTTGAGAAATAATTTTGAAACTGGATACTTGGTTGTATTTTGTATTTTCAAAAGTATTTAAAATACTATTTGTATCTAACATACTGTCAACAAAGTATTTGTGTTTGATATCCTTTTTTTAAGTATTGTGCCCAACTCTGAATATAGAACATGTGCCTATTATAGTCATATTTCAGAAATATTGTTTTTGTGTTTAGTTGTTATTATTAAAATATGTGCTGATAGATCTATTACTAGAGTTTATTTGTGCCACTTCATATTTTGTTCATTGTAGTATGTGCATAATGGGTCCAATTGGTGGTGAAACTTTGAGAAGGAAAGTTGGTTAACCCTTTAAGTAACAAATTTTGAAGATGTCTAGTGCAAAATACTTCTAACTAATTAGTATGTAATCTAATATTCTACCTAGTTATTGGCTGTATTGTTTTATAATTCACTGAAGGGTTTGGATAATATTTTAGTGGATACACTAATGGGCAATTACATAAATGTCATAATAAAAATCATTGGTAAATCTTTATACCAAAATTAGTTGATTGTTATAAACAGTAGAAAATTTAAAACGCTAGGTAAACAAACATCTTTTCTGAAAGAACCTTAATGTTAAATAATTTCAATTATTTATCATATTAGTCTGTATATATTTAAATCTATTTAATTGTATTTAACTTGGTCCAATTATGATTGAAACAGACTTATTTTTTAATAAATATAACTCTAATGTAAATACATTAAGTAGCAAACAGTTTCAAGGTTTCTTTCTCTCATCTTCAGGCAAATTACATAAGCATTACATCTTCATACAAATTAATGAAATTTGGATTAACTGAAGAGAATTTTTTAAAA
>JAHLJT010009753.1:32634-76992 GCA_031308135.1 Acheta domesticus
GGTTAGAGCTTGCCCGGCTGAGAAGATGCCCCACTGAAGGTAAACCACTTGTTGGGAAAACGCCGCTAGCAGATGTGTTGGCGACAGATCTCGCCATCCAGCGGGGGAAGACCACTGCCCCCTCCCGAGGGAAAAACGTGCACTAAACATACAGGACTGAGTCCTTAGCAGTTGATGCACCTGAAATCAGTAACATCAATCAATCAATCCATCATAAGATTAGCTCTTTACACAGCACAAGCACAAGCTTCAGTGCACACAACCTTCCAGACTGGTGGTGATGCATAATGTGATAATATAATATAACATCTATGAGTGGTCTCCAAATCCATTAATCGATCTTGAAGTGCCTCCAGAAATAAATATTCTTTGATTAACCAAAATTTTGAGTTTTCAAAATGTTCTTGTAACTATTGCTGCAGGGATGAAAAATTGCTTTGAAATAACAAAATTCATTTTATCGACGTTTGTGTTTTCCAGGTTTGACTTACATTCAAATTTCAACAGTGGATCAATAAAATAAGTATTTTTGTACTTTGAAAATACAAAATACCATCAGAAAGTATTTTCAATACAAATACAAAATACACGTTCAAATATGTATTTTCAATACAAAATACAAATTACAAAAGTATCGAAAATACATATTTTAAATACAAGTATTTTCGATACTGCCCAACTCTGTACTGAAGGAGCTGTTCCCAATTACATGTAAACTTTGCTCTTTGCCCATCTGCCATAATGGCAGATGTGGTTAGTGTTTTGGTGATACTAACGTATTTAAACCAGGGACTGAATACCGAAATAACAGCGGTAAAGGTATTTATACCAGTATAGAAATACCTTTACCTCTATTATACTTTTATTCAAAATTACCTTAAAGATACCGGTATAAGACGTCAAATACCGGTATTTTTAGAGGTATTTTACCATTATTCGACGTCATTTCATGAGAAAATACCGTATTTCAGTATAATCATACAGATTTCGGAGGGAAACATTCTGATTTTTTACGCTGAGATAGCTCAGAGGAACAATTATGGACTCCACAGAGTTTCTGACCGGGGGTCCTAGGGTTCGAGTCTCAACGTTGGCGTATTTTCGTCACCAGACATTCTCCTAGGTCGAGTTCTGTTGTTGGTTGAGAAAGAATTTATAATAGTCTGGGACGCGAAGGCGTGTTTAGGGGAGCGAACGCGCGTGTGGGGAGCGAACGCGCGTGTGGGGACGCGAACGCGCGTGTGGGGTCGCGAACGCGCGTTTTTTGGGGGAGCGAACGAGCGTTTGCGGGAGCGCGCGCGTTGTGGGGCCGCGAACGCGCATGTGGGGACGCAAAGGCGCATGTGGAGGAGTGAATGCGCGTGTGGGGACGCGAATGCGCCTTTGAGGGAGCGAACCCGCGTTTGGGGAGCGAACGCGCGTGTGGGGCCGCGAACGCGACACTATTTCCTTCGAAAATACCGGTATAATCTTTATGGACGTCCATACCGGTATAGAGTCCTATAAAGGTATTTTACCGTATAAAAGAATAAAGTTTTTATACTGGTATGAAAAAATCCGGTATTTTACCGGTATTTACCGGTATTTTAACCGGGTATTCAATACATTTTTGGTCCCTGATTTAACACCAGGACACAGTGAGAGGCCATATAATCTTTCTCATGACAACCTATTTGTGTAGAAATGAAGGTTTTTTACTGATAATTTTATATTTTATTCGAAGTTAAAAGGACAAAATCCTAAATGATGAAGCAGGCCATTTTTTAATGATTTCACTAACTAACACAGACTAAATCATAATCCTTATTTCACTCATTCATAATATAGCATTCATCTCCAATATAAGATATGGTATTGAATGAGCACAAAATTTAAAAAAAAAAAAAAAAAAAAACCAAAGAGAATTTTATACAAATTACTTATTGAATCAATCACAAGATACGGAGTTGGAGCAGTGGTTGTAGCTAGTATTCAGAATTCAGTAAATTAAACATGTAAAAAAAAAATCTTGAAAATTGAGTTAGGTAATGTTCAAGAACAAAGAACCAATTACTTATTCATTGTAACACCTTAACTATTCAGAATGTAGTAGATTTGAAGGCCATTTGAAAAACAGAAATATGGTACAATTTCACAAATGGGTAGCTTTATTGGGCACTGTCAAAAGAAACTTTATGCTTTTAGAATGCAAGAACTGCACTATGTGAGATTTACAAAAAAATCCTATAAAAAAGAGTGATACTACAAATTAAGAACAAATGAAACAATGAAGTAGACTTCCAACAAACTATTTTATTACCACTATTTAAAATCTCCCAGATTGTTTTGTATGTTAGAAATGTTTTGGGAATTCAAAGTAAATTTTTTATGATATATCTTTTCAAATTATGCTTTAATTTTTCTTCTTCTCTTTTTTATTTATTTATTTATTTATTGCAGATACAGATCATTATATCAAGATACAACATTCAGAAAATATTAATTTAATGTCTCTAAAGTGTGAAGTTGAATAAACTTTTTCACCAACCAAACAAAAAATCCAGTTTTCCAATAAACAGTGTTATTTAAAGAAATGAAACAAATTTATTAATTGTGAAACGGATCTTTAAACCTTTTTGTACAGTATAACAAGAAAGTTGGCTATATGCAGGGATTACTACTATTTACTCAAGAAATACATAAAACCTACCTGTACTTGGAAGAGCTTTGTAGCAATTAAGAATTTCTGAATTGTCATTCAGAACACTAGCAGCACAGGAGCAACACCTCTGTGTAAGATACAAAACGAATTGCTAAGAACTAACAACTAGAAATCAAATACATGGACAAAGAAATATTTATTTGGAAAATTATTACATTAATTTTTAGAATATGTATTTAAATTTAAGTTAAAATGCTTCACAGGAGTTATGCAAAAAAGAACACAACAGAGTACATTATTGAATAGAGTACGAAAGAGGCAACTTTTTAAGAGTTCTATCACACTTAAAAGAGTATGTGTAGCTATGCTACTTAGAGGTGGCTATTCCACAGAACATCAAGGATAACTTTTCCAAGAGATAATTACAAAATATTTATTTTGAAATTTTTTATTTTAAAATGATTATTTTTAAATAAATTTTGTGCATGTCCTCAATAAGTCTTTAAGAACTAGGTCACTTTATTATTTGGCTTTGTTGTCTTTGCACCTTCAAGTAACTTTTTGGCCTTGACCTTTGAACCTTCATTGTGCTGTGCTGTTTGTGTCCTTAGTAGTTGCACGGTGATTCTTGGCATCCCCACTAATTTCTTTCTAATATTAATAAGAATTATTGTCAATTTGTAATTTCCTTGAATAAATGCTGTAATTTTGAAATCTAAAACTTATAAAAGAACTTAATTATTTCATAAGCAATATAATCTAAGTGGCAATCATATATTACCTTGCTTATGGTAACTACTACAATATAAGATATATTTTATTTACATATGAAAAACGTAAACAGTAATGCTAATTTTTATTAACCTCTTATTGTTCACAAGTGTTACAAATAATTCAATTGTAATGTAATATAAAGATGAATCTAGATGCAGGAGGAACGTGGGGATTGCAGGAGTTCCCTGTCCCAAAAATGCATTTATTTTAAGCATTATAACATGTACAATAGATTTTTCTTTTCTTGGAGGGAAGATAAACAAGCTTTGAAAGAAACCGTAAACTTCAGAAGAGTACGACAATACAATTTTATTTGACAGTTATAACAAATGGGGTGGAGACGCTTAGAGTCTTCACATAACTACTTAAGGGTTAAAGACTCACTTACTGAATAGAAACATTAATAAAGATTTACTGCTAAAATATCAGCATTTTATGTTAGCAAATTTGTTATTGTTGTCACTGAAAAAAAAATGTATTTATATGTTTATAATTTGTGTTATTACTACAGTGGACTCTCATTTAAACTTAAAAGTGTTACTTCAAAAATTTAAAAAATTAAAAATGTATAACCCCAAAACAGACTGGTAAAAATATTGTATTTAGAAAGCTTTTCTGCACTGATACAGAAGGAGTTAAATGGAGGTTAACGGTGCTCATTACGTTCTCATGATTAAAATACTTGAAAATTGTTAGTGCTATGATATTCAATTTCCACCCAATGAAATGTTAAATCCCCTTATGTTTGTTCTCTTTTATGAGTATATATCAATTGTGTTTTGCAGAATACTCTGGCTCAATCTTTGCATCCTGGGTTGTGTTTATTTAATTACAATTTGAGACACTTTGAAATTTATAGTTATCAACTTTTATAAAGATCTTCAACCCATCCAGCAAAAATTCAATCACACATGATTTTTTATCACTGGTTCAAAAATGAATTTGAAGGAAAACACATTTTCCCTTTTTTGAATATCCCAATGTTAGTTTTCTAATTTCTGTTTTCAAAATTGTCTAATGTTTAGAAGTTTGTCTCTTAGATTTTAATCTTTATATTTTAATTTATAGAATCAGTACTTTATTTTTTATCCAAGCAATTACCTGATTCATAAGCTTTATGTTCAACTAGTTCCTTTTTAAAATCATTACTTGTTTCTGTCTGTAATTAATGTATGGCATAACATCTTATAAACAAGGTTGAAATCCAAGAAGAATTTCCTTAAACAAACAGAAGCTTCAAAACATGTTCTAAAATGTCTCTCTTAGGATGATGGAAGAACTTTCTGAAGAGATTCTGGATATCTTCTTCAAAATGAGCACCCCCTGTTCTACTGTTGATAACATTGGGGACATTAAATTGATTGTGAATTGGCAAAACAAGATAAAGAGAAAAAATGAATAAATGTAACGTGGCAAGAGAAGACAGTGTTTTGATTTAGTATAGGAATGGAATAAATTATGGTTAGACTTTGGTTTTATCATCATGCAACTTTTACTAAAGCAGAATTTTTAATGGCAAAGCAAATATTTCAATATTTTGTTAACCTGTGTGTAACTATTTCTTTTAAATTTATGTAAATTGGTTACAGTTTGTCTGGAAATAATATAAATAAATAAATAAATATACAAATATTTACAGTGTTGATGAAGTTTTGTTCTTCAAAAGAAGATAAATCTAAATTGTTGACAATTCTCCACAAACTCTATAAGCATTTGTGACATAATTTTTTGCATTTTAGTGTGGGAAAAGATATGCAATTCTCAATAAAACTCATGCTTCAGAAAAGAACTACATTCTTTAGAAAAAAATAGTTCATCATAGCCTTTTCCTGAACATAATTGCTATGTCACAACACTGTATATTGGCAATTATCCAACAAAAAGTAAGTACCAATCGAACTGGTATGGCCCTTCAAGAGATGACTTCTGGTAGGCTTGTGCTTTACTATCTAGTAACCTCAAGTAGGAACCTTAAGTCCTGCAGTTGTACTCCCAGTTTAGTTTTAACAAGGGGAATATTTTATACAAAGTAATTGAAAGTAACAAATTTGTGGGAAATATTTCCATTAGAGAATTGATAACAGCACCCATGTTATAATTTATATCAGCAGTTTTAACTGATGACATGCAGTCACAGTGACTGGTGAGGAAAACTAAACTCACTGTCCTCTCAACCGGTGCAAGACAGGAAATTTGGATTTACAGTACCTTCTTATCTCTTTCCAGACAATGTTCAGGCGTGGGTTAGCTTACCTAGTTGCAGCCATTGGCTTCTGAGAATCAGTTGAAGTTATCGGATCAATCTCGATGACTGCACCTCACCAATAGTAGAAGTTTATACTTGGTAATGCACGTTATATTTAATAACTAATTTTCATTTAACCGCGTATTTTCTTATTAAAATAAAGGTTGTTTGATGTAGTCAATATCATTTCAAAGCCCTTCTACACATATTTCAATAGTCAACTGTGAAGAAAATATATGGAGTTATATATGGCTTGAAATTCTCTCAGTAAATAGTTAAAAATTATATTATTTTCTGTTTATTTATAAATTATAAAGTCTTCGATTTTCTTATTATACCTCTGTTAATGTGAAAAAAAATTGTGAATTCGAGGAGAAATGAAATAACAACTATAATCAGTCTAAAACATTCCCAGTCCCAGTGATTGCACGTCACCGATAACAGAACTTCGAAGGCATGTCACCAGTTAATGGTTGATACATTTTAATGTTGATGGAAATTTAATAAGTGGAGGATTATGATTTTTGTGATTTGGAAATTATCATGCGTATCAATTGGGATGACTAATTCAATTTCCTTGTTAAAAAGTTCTTAAAAAACTGCTGAACTGTTTACCAAAATTTTATGATATCTTCAATAGAATGATGAAACATACAAATGTATTTGTATAAAAAAAAAGATTTCTTCTTTTTTTTATTGAAAAGTCAGATTATTAAAAGGGAGTGTTAAACAAGATTTTCTAAATGAATGTATTAATTCAATGTGAAAATTAAAGTGCATTAAATTTTAGAAATTATATGCATCTAAATTATTAAAATGAGATACTACATATAACATCTGACAATAGAACTACTCTTGAAACAATGTGAAATGTCACAAAAAAATAGAAAAGGAAATGATATAAGATTGAGATAAGATCCAATGAATACATTAAAATAAGGATTCCAAAATGGGAGAACACTCCAGGTGATGAAATTCTACAACAATTATTTACTTCTTTTTGCGGTATTTATAACTGTTTGTGGGTTTTAACTTGTCGAATAATGTCATTTCACATCTTTCAGTCTGATACCATATGATACTAATTTCCAACTTTCATCACTTTCACCCTTTGACTGCTCAAGACGTATTGATATGAAAAATATTTTCATGTGTGGTAACCTCTGGACATTTTATTATGCTCAATCAGGTTGATGCTGGGAGCCTCTGGACAAGATCATACACAGAACTGCAATGTCCTGGGAGCCTCTGGATGAGTTCCCTTGTGATGACGCACTTTCAGCTATTGCTAGGACTTACTGATTACCGAGATGTCTTGTGCGGTATCTATGTGCGAGTAAGCTCAGCTCATAATGAGGCCACAGCAAGAAGCATGACGCAAGGCGCGTGACCCTCAATCAGCCGGCTTGTAGCAGTTAAAGGATTAAGGTCACTACACACTTTTTCATTCCATTGGGCATGTGGCCTTCCAATCGGAGGAGATCTCAAGGTTTCCATTCATTGATATTTGTTACTGTCCTATTGCTTTCCATTTTCTTCATGTGGACCGAACACTTCGATCCTTTGGGCACATATAATCTTACTATGTTTTCACCCTTCATTAATTAATCTATCTTGTTCATTGTTACCTCGTATTCACCAGATACCATTATTTATTTGGGTAGGACCAAATATTTTTCTCATAATACTTCTTTCAATTTATGTAATTTGTTTTCTGCTAATGAGATAATGTCCAGGTCTCTGACACACATGTAACCACAGGCGTTATTAATGTTTTATATATTTTTGGTTTGGTCCCTCTGTTTAACAGTTTGATTTCATAAGTCCTTAAATTTGCATATTGTCTCTGTTGCTTTTGCTATCCTTTCAGTGATCTCTATCTGTAGGATGTTATGGTTATTTAATATGAATCCTAAGTAGCAAACATTGGTTGCTTGCTAAAAACTATAATTATTATCATAGTTATTCCAGTTAAACCTAATGCACTTACTTTCATACTCAGATGCACATGTTTTGTTGTTGGTTGCTTGGAAGCCAACTTGTTCTGTGGATGCTCTTAGGTTTCTAAAAATTTCTGTAAGCGCTCTTATTTCTTGCTATTAGAACAATTATTGTCTGTGTAGGCAGCAATTTGTTTAGTTTATATGCCACCTCTAAGCTCTAATTTCTTTACAGCATAATATAGAGTCACATTGAAAAAGGTTGCAGAGGGGGGGGGGTCATCCTTGTCTTACAGCTTATTAAAAGTAAAGGGGTCTGTTTTCAGATTTTTAAGCTTAACTGATACAGTCGTATACTGTAGTGTCCTTTTGACAAGTCTTATTACTTTATTTAGTATTGCACATTCCTACATTGGCTTTATTACTTTTGTTCTGCTGACCCTGTTGAATGCGTATTTTAAGTAAACATACAAATATGAAATTTAATATTTAATTTGTGGTCTTTTCCAACTATTCATCACATCACATGGATACTATCTGTGGTGGCTCTATTACAGTAAACCCTCATTAGTACGAACTCGACTTAAGACAAATTTTGCCATAGCACGAACAATACTTTGGTCCCGCCAAGGGATTACAGTATTACGAGCATTCATAATACTCAGATAGCACGAATTTTTATAACGTGAACTCCAATTATTTCGGTCCCTTGGAATTTGTGTTAATGAGGGTTTACAGTATTATGAAATCCATTTGGATTTTTTAAAGATGTTTCAATACAGTCCTTAAATCTAATATTTTTATTATTATGGAGAAGATTTTGTATACCACATTAAGTAACGAAATTCCTCTAATTCCCTCTGAACAGTCCATTTTATCTCCTTTTTTACATATTGGGTATATTATGGAGGTGCCACACATTTGGAATTTTTTCTAGTATCAAACCTTCCAAAATTAGATTATATATTCAATTATTATTCTAGATTTTCTCTCAATATTTTTTTCTGGCTGAATTTTTCTCTTGAATGGCTTGTTTACATTCTTCATCATACCACTCTACAACCTTTCCTAGTTTTACTGTGCCTAAAGTAGTGTTGGCTACTTTTTCAATACTGTTCTTTATGTTATCCCACTCCAACTCTACATTCTTACTAATTTCATTTTCCCCACTATTCAATTTACTAATGGTTGATATTTTGGTTAATTTCTGAATCTTTGAGTTTATCCACTGCCCATTTTGTGGGTTTCTTGCAATCCCCCATCATTACCACCCAGGTTGTCTCCATCTTTAGTGTTGCCACTGGTATTCCTCAATCAATGTGGCTGAACGCAATGTTCTGCAAATTTGAACAGTCTTGAACAGTCTTTTTGAACAGTCTTTTTGAACAAATTTGAACAGTCTTTTTGAGAATATGAATACATGACATGAAGCCCTTAAGATATTTTCAAAAGTATCTCAAAAATGACATCATGTACAATTTGTCTAAATATTAAACCAGTTTTCAAGAATATTTAGTGAAATCATAACAATTTTCCAAAAACTCTAACAAGATTACTCAAAAATATAGATCATCTTTTTATTTTGCTCAAGTAGAGCAAAGAGTTCTTAAAACATTATAGATATATTTTTATTAAAAACTCTGAAATTTCAAAAGCAACGTTTCAAATTTTCATTTCAAAAAACAAAGTTCAAATTTTCAAACCACACTTTGGTTTCTGTAGCCTAAGATAATTGTAATGCTATTTACTCTAAAAAAGCGGATTATTAAATCATTTTATAGTGCTTTATACAATTCACTATTTGGGATAAATGGATATTTTTTGATCAATCTGGCTCAACTTGAAGTCTTGCAAATTTCTAAGAAATCATTTAGGTATCATTTCTCCACCAAAACCACTGAAAAGTTAATAATGGTAAAGAAATTTAAACTAACTGACTTCAAAATATAAATGAAAGGATGGGGTGCATACTAAAACTTTTCCTCAAGTCATTCTTGGGAAATGCAGAATTTGGGTATGGCAAGTATGTAGAAGAAATTTAACAGTTTAGGTATTATTTCAAAGGTTCAAAAATATCAGTAATATTATGTGGCATTCATAAATGGAAGCACAGCAAGGTCTAGTTGCCCATGTGGAGGATATGAATAGTGTTACCCCCTCCCAACCCCACCCACATTGATCACAGAGTTCCTCTGCCCTAGGTTGTGTAAAACTGAATAATTTTACAGATTTTGGAACTTTTCATTCAAAAAGTGGAAATTATTTTCTCAAAAACTGTCCATAATATAAGTCTTATGGACAATGATATGTGTGTGATGGGGACTGCACACTGGAATTATCCCAATTTATCCCAATGTCCCACTTTCCACAGTTAAGGCTAAAAGAATATTTTTTCCAATTTTTGCACTGTGGCATAAAACTGAGAATTTCCTCGCCACATAACCCAATTTTAAAATCTTACATAGAATCAACATCGCACAGTGATTCACTATTTTAGCGTGGCCGCTCAAAGGTCAGGCCTCAGAGCTGCCGGAAGATTCCATTCCTTAAAACTATCGCTTTGAGGGGAGCGCGTCCCTTCCCAGGACGTGTTGATAGCCCTACTCCAGTTGAGTAAACATTGGTCCTGAATATTTGTCTCCGTAAGGTGCCAGTTTTCAGTTGGATTTCCCTAACAGAGTACAGCTATTTGTATATAGTTCTGTATAAGTGATTATTATTTTGTTGTGGTCATTGTAATGGGTCCTGTTCAGAGCAACTTTCATATGGACATTCTTCACAGTCAGACGCATGAAGTCGTTGCAAAAAGTATATCCTTTTATGAGGTAAGCAAAAGATGGCATTGAAAATATTAAAAGAGTTCTTAAGGCAGTAATTGCTGCTTCGGGTGTTTAAGAAAGATCTATTTACAGAATTAATAAGGAAATTAATTCTATTCAATCAGGAGAATCGTATTCCTTTTTCTACTCCTAATAAAGAGAAGAGAAAGGACGTGGAATCTGCTCTCAACAGTTTCAATGAGAGGAGAGAGTGATTCACCGCACAATGATTTAATGCACTGTATCAAGTAATCGTTATTTTTATAGGTAACGACGCGAACAATAGTAAAGACAGTGATAGTGATACTACTTATGATAGTGAGGAAACCGGTATCAGTGACAGTGGAAAACATATGGATGATCAGGACAGAGCCAGGCCATCCCGTGAATTTGGTGTTTCTTCATTACCGAGCGAAGACACTAAACCAAATTGATTTCCAAGGCCGTTCGCTAGCGTGCGCAGTGCGGTAGACTAATGATTTTGGTATGGGCATAGAGCCAGGTGTTCCCATAGTTGGCCATTTTGATGAGCAGGCGGCCTACGCCGGTTGGCGCTCTTCCGCCAGTGGTCTTTGTTGTGAGGTTCTGCGTCTGGGTGAGTCCTGCCTCGTTCGAGGCCCTGGAAAACTCAATATTTAGCAGTTGATATAGAGATAATTAGAAAGATGAATATTTGAGTACGGCCCTTTTCTTGTTTGGGTTAGTATGGATACGTGGTGTGATAGGATTGATATTGAAGTTTGGAATAGTTGCTTATTGAGTTTGTGGATGTATTATTGAAGATTTAGGAGATGACTTTATGTGGATTTTTGCAGATTATTGTTGGCAGATTATTATTGGATTTTTGCAGATTATTATTGATTATTATTATTGTTAGAGCCAGGTGCGAGTGAACGCAGCCTTCTGGCTCTCTCCCTACCACTTTGAGATTCCCCCTCTACTCGCGAATCCCAGCAGCCACCCTAGAAAAATTTAGCTGTACATTCTGTGTAAAATCATAATAATTATTTTTCATGTTTAGAGGCTACATCTAATATTTCATTTGCAATCAAACTGCACTGCATTAAACACAGTACATCATTTCTTTTTTCTGAGAAATGGCTCAGTGCATCAAACTGATGTCAGTGCAGGGCCTCTAACCGGGAAGTCCTAGGTACGAGTGTCGACGGCGGCAGGATTTTCGACACTAGCTCGTCAGCTAGTTCGAATTCTGTCTCTGTCTGGAGGGGAATTCTGATGGCAGGCTGCTCGATTCGAGTTTTCCGTGGTTTCTCCGATCTGCTTCGGCGAACGCCGGAGCAGTACTCTAACAACGGGCCACGGACCGCGCGCGATCTTTCCTTCCTCTTCCTTGTTCCATCCTCACCCTTCACTCACTCACACACACTCACACACACACACACACACACACACACACACACACACACACACACACACACACGCGCGCGCGCGCGCGCGCGCGCGCGCGCACGCACAACACACTACTAAACCCCATCTCGATCAGGTTTTTGTCGTTTCCCTGTTCCATTGAGCAAATGCTGAGATGGCCCCTTGTTTTGCTTCTGGACGTAAATGTAGCTTCACTGTGCGCACGTTATGTTGAGCACTCCTTTTGCTTGTAGTTCATTTACCGTTGAAATTGATTTTCTATAACTCGGGAACAAACATTTTTGAAATATTTTTATTTTTCTAAAATAATTGTTTTCTAATTTTTTTTATTCTGGCCCTCAGGAAAATGTGCGCAGATAAATCTCTTTCCCCACACGTCATATACAGTTTTACTGTTAAAATGTGAGAAATAAATAAATAATAAAAAACTACCACACATGCCGAGTAACCAGTCCGGGGCTCAGAGCTTGTCCTGGCTGGGACGGTACCCTGCTGGTGATATCTGGTTGGGGAAACCCCGCTAGTAGACGGTATGTCGGCGCCGAATTTCGTCATTCAGTAGAGGAAGATCACCGCCACCTCCTGATGAAAAATATGCACTACACTTACGGGACTAATGATCTCGATAGGTGACGCGCCCGAAATCACTAACAATTAATCAATCTGACAATCATTTATATTTTTTTTAAATCCCTGATAAGGCACTTTGTAAGTAAAATTGACCATTTTGTTGCATAAAAGGTCAATAACGAGCTGAATTTACTTACCTGAATATGACATTCAACAATGCTGCCACAGCAGCTGCACTGGAAATGTTCATCGCCACTCTCATCGATAAAATATTCTTAAAATGAACTCACCTTGCAGAAAATGTTGTACTATCAGAAATGTACATCAAACTATCAGAAGAGTAATATTTTTCGTGTAGAATTTGTACGAAAAAATCGGAGAAAGTTGTTTAGGCGATTCTTAAATTGTGTCATTTTGAGTTCATTGTCACTAGGAAAGTTTTGATACTTTGAGAAAATTCACAAGAGATTATTTGAATTATTTGTTTCTATCGATGCAACAGAGTAACGTTTCTCACACTCACGGAACCCTTTCAATCACCCTAAAATAAAGTGACGGAACTCAAGAAAATAGTTTTACAAGTTACTGATCGTGATGCTATTTATTACATAAGGTGGTTGCACAGAAAATCAGCAAAATTGTTTAAATATCATATTTAGGATAATTCAGAAGTCTTAATCAAAATGGGCTTATGTCACATGATTTGATGAATTGAGTTTATTCGTACAAAGAATTAAAAATATTTGTGGTCGTTTTTTAAAAAATTGTTTTTAGGTTGTCTCTCAGAACGACTCTGAAGAAACAAGTCACACAAAGAAAATTGATTGCCTAAGGAGCAAAACTACAAAATTACAAAATAGCGCTTATTCCGTGAAATGTACAAAAAAAATTTCTTATACGGTCTGGGGGTGTCCGTCAGATAATGTCTCTTCCAAAAGAGAACAGTTGGGGGTTCAAAAGGTTTAAATATGTTTAAAATGTTTTAAAATATGTTAATAATGTTTAAATTCGTTCATGACTCGTGAAATTATTTAATGATTTTTACTTTCCCGTATACGTACGTATACACGGAGTGATATACGTAGTATAGGGAAAGTTATGTAATGCTGCGCGAAAAAATGGCCAATTTTCGGCGGAAAAAAATTAATTGCTGGGCCGTGAAAACGAATAAGTGGATAAAACCAGTTGCTAAATTAAGAAAAAAAATCCTCTATCTCGTGGCGTGGTCAAAATTCATGATTTGTTGCCTCTTTATACTTAAAATCGATTGACGGCATTCCGTCCGTCTGTTCCTCTGTCCGTCTGTGGTCAACGCTAGCGCCTAAACCGTTCGGTCGATTTTCTTCAAATTGATATTCCCCAGTCGATCTAATTCTAGTCGAAGCTTTGTGATTTTGAAAAAGATTCTTTAAAATTTGGGGGTACTTTATATGAAGCCCCCCGGGGATTTTCAACATTTTCTCAAAAACGGCTCCAAAGTTTTTCTTTAAATTTCTTGTATGAATAGAGGAAAATACACTTTTTAACATGGCATAGGTCCGATTTCACGTACAGCTCTGAATTTTCGAAAATTGTGAAAGTTTGAATTTTTTTCGGCGTCTTTCTCCAACTACAAAATTGAAGATAGAGATTTTTCTTCAAATAAAATTTGTTCTGCATATTGAGTTCTTTAATAAAGGTCATGTAAATGTTTTTCACAATTTTGGTAGTTTTCATGCAATATTGCGTGCAAATATGTGCAATTTCAAAAAATTACAAAAACAAAATTTTCTCAAAAACGGCTCCAAATTTTTTCTTTAAAATTTTGGTAGGGATAGTGGTAAATGTACTCTATCAATGACATAAAAGCCATTTTGGTCTATCGGTTGGTTTTTTCAAAAATTACAAAAATGTAAATTTTTTTACTTGTCTCTCACGTCGTTAATATTTACATTATCGGCGATTTTTTTACATTATTATATTTACGAGTATATAGGCTTTAAATAATGACAAGTAAAGTTTCTCGAAAACACTACCGTTTTCTGTGAAAAGTAGCTCAAATTTCGGCATTTTCAGAAATGCTCAAACGTCATTTTCTCGTATATGGCTGCAATTGTTTTCTTGAAACTTTTGTAACGGATAGTGCTAATTACACTCATTAGTATAGCGTGAAGTTTATTTTGAGTTGTTTTTTTTTTCAAAAATTATATAAATGTAAATTTTTTGAAAGATCTCTCACATCTTTAATATGCACATTATCCGCAATTTGTAAAGATGATTATATTTTTGAGTGTAAGTGCTTCAAATAACTTCAAATAAAGTATTTTGAAAACTCAAAAATTTTCTGTGAAAATGAGCTTCAAATTTCGCATTTTTAGTAGTGCTAAAACGCCATTTTCTCTTAAACGGCACATAATTTTTAAAAGAAAATTGCCATTTACGGCTAGGTTTTTGTGTTCTTTAATATTCTAAAATTAATGTTTCTGTTCTACCAATAGGAAACCGAAAAATTAAGAAAATGACAAAAAAATGTACTTTTGGCGATGATAGATGGCAGCTGGCAAGAAAGAGTATGTGGCAATTCCGAATAGCTAGCGAAGACCCAGGAAAATAGAAAACTAATACGGGAAAGTCTGTGCCATTCTGTAGCACCACTAGTTCGTGTCTGAAATCGAATCGTTTACTAACTTTAAGGCGCTAAATATGAAAGAAACATGCCAAGTAGTGAATATTTACCTCCTTGATTCGCATGAAGACCGCATATATTCCGTTCGTAAATTTGTTGGGGACTTTGGGTTTTGCGCGTGCTTTTTTTGGCAGTTCGCATTTACGATGAAAATGTCTTATAGCCGTATTTCATAAAGTACGGCAATAAGAATTAAGTACTTAATGAAGTACGGCTATCACACTTTAATAATTAAGAATCATTTAAGGTCATTTAAAGTCAAAGGCAGTTTGTTTTGTCATCAGGCAACTTTCAACAGCATGCAGACACTACTTTATTTAGTCACAACGCTCTTGCACATGCGGTCTTCATACGAAGCGAGGAGGTCGTTGGTTGCAGGAAGCGAAGAAGAGGCTTCGATGGTTCATGTTCCCCTGAACTGTGACGTCAGAATCTGTATTTACCTCCTTGATTCGCATGAAGACCACTTATATTTAGTTCGTAAATGAATGATGGCTTGGGACTCGGGAACCCATTCACATTCGTTTTGCGCGGGCTTTCGGCAGTACACAGTTACGATATTACGTTTTAATGCTCTCTGGTTACAATAAAAATGTCTTATGACCGCACTTTAAGTTATTTATTGCTTTAATCATTAAGAGTTGTTGTTAATTGAAGTCACAAACGTCCTTGCCCGCACGGTCTTCATACGAAGCAAGGAGATCTTTGGTTGCAGGAAGGAAAGAAGAATTGGCTTCGGCGATTCATGTTCCCCTGAGATGTGACGTCAGAATCTGTATTTACCTCCTTGATTCGCATGAAGACCGCATATATTTCGTTCGTAAATGAATGATGGCTTGGGACTCGGGAACCCATTCATTCACTCATTCGTTTTGCGCGGGCTTTCGGCAGTACACAGTTACGATATTACGTTATAATGCTCTCTGGTTACAATAAAAATGTCTTATGACCGTACTTTAAAGTCATTAAGAGTTGTTGTTAATTGAAGTCACAACGCCCTTGCCCGCACGGTCTTCATACGAGGCAAGGAGATCGTTGGTTGCAGGAAGGAAAGAAGAGTTGGCTTCGGCGATTCATGTTCCCCTGAGCTGTGACGTCAGAGTCAATATTTACCTCCTTGATTCGCATGAAGACCGCATATATTTCGTTCGTAAATGAATGATGGCTTGGGACTCGGGAACCCATTCACTCATTCGTTTTGCGCGGGCTTTCGGCAGTACACAGTTACGATATTACGTTATAATGCTCTCTGGTTACAATAAAAATGTCTTATGACGTGGCCAACGAAAGAGACAGGCCATGGCGCGTGAGAATCACGTGACTGTAGCAGTCCCAGTGTGCCTCGCGACCGCGCCAGCCGCTGTTGTGTATGCAATTCTTCTTGCTAGCTTTTTGTGGCGCGCAAGGTTGTTTCTGTGGTATTTTATGCGATAATTAATTGAATTATTCTTTTTGTGAGTATTTACATTATATTCGGAAAATATAACGTTCAGTATTACTACTAAATGAATGTATTTAGTTCACTGGTGTGTATTTGTAGGTTAGAACATGTGGCTGTCTATTTTATTACTTTTCGAGTGTGGTCTGAAATTATTTCCGAGTAGGTGCACGTGTCAACGTTGGAAAGCACAAACAGATATTGTTGGTGAGTTATGTTTCTAGCAGGTGTGGTATTTTGTATTTTGCACTTGTTAAAATTTGATTAATGTTCGTAGGAAAGTATTTTCTCCTCTGGTGTGCGACTTTGAAAAGGTGAACAATAAAAACGTTGTTGGAGAATTAGAAATGTTATTTATCTTCGTGCATTTGTACGTGTTCTGTTCGGCAGGGATAGTATTTGCTATTAATGGTAAGTGTTAATATAATTAATTTAATGCTATGTAGGCATAACGCCGTGTACTTTTTGAGGTTAGAACAAATGGCTGACTATATTTTGTTTTCTTTCAGATACAGTTTTCTATTACTTCGAATAGCTACTGTAGTGTACATTGTAAAGCACTGTAAATTGTTGTTGGTAGGTTTTGTTTTTTAGTGTATTAGTGTGAATGTGGGTTTTGTATTTTCCAAATGTCTTGAGACTTGATGTACTTTGAAGAACATTTTTCTTCTCTGGTGTATTATGCAAGGGTGCACAAGCAGAAATAATCGCCATGATCAGTCAAAATTAATGGCAAGAAAAATGAAGAAATTGAAAACTTGACTTCAATAAGGTTCTTCATTGCAAATTTTTATTGTAAATAGTTTTTGTTTGTATTTTTGTGAAATGTAAGAACATGACAACTTCAAGATGATGTCTGTGTACTTATGTAAATAAATATTGTGTGTTTATTATATTGCTATGTTATGTGCCGTTTGAATGGCACACAGGAATGAAGGGAGTGTCATATTATTCATGTATTGAGATAACAGTTTTAAAACCTGCATACCTGTAGTTGTATTCACAATAATGAAAATATATATTTTTGTACATATTTTAGTTATTTATGTCATCATAACAAAAATATAAAATGTGTAATTGTTTGGAACTATGAAAAAATAAAAATATATTTCCTGATGGATAGGTTTGTGATTATTTGAGGGAAATTATTTTATTTCCAGTTAGCAAAAAGTAGAGGTTTATTTCCCAAAAGTTACAATAATTTCTCCCCAAAATTATATTCCATGTCAAGTCATATATTTGCTTCAAAGGCTAATATTATATTAAGGATATTTTGTCTAGCCAGTTTAATTATCGATGAGCTTTATGTTAAACTAGTGCATAGGACCTATGACATTTCAAGTACAATTCAGACTTAAAAGTACGTTTTTTGCTTCGTGGATTTCATGACTAAACTATTGTGATGCAACCGCCCACGTCTGATGCAGATTCTTTGGAACGGAATCGGAAGGGGGTCACACCACAGAATGGAAGCGCCGACACACTGATGGTATGACGGTCATTTCCGTTGTAGCAGGTGGGGACATGCGCTAAATTTATTTAAAAGGGGCGCCAAGCGCACGCCCACTTACCTGCGATTTGCTGCCGGCGTTGAGCGTCTCAGGGGTGAGTGCTCTGGGTCGAGGGATTGCAATGGTTTCTTTGTGTTGAAATAATAAACACTTGACTCAGAATTTAGTCTTTTTCACCCGTCCAAAATGGCGGGGACACATTTATTATGAAAACTGTTCTTGCAAACACTGAATTACTGTTTTTGGCTATCAAATAAGTGATGATGATGAAGATGACTTACAAGTTGATGATGGCGTAATGGCTACGTCACCGCGACGGGATTGCTCACCGATCGATGGACTGATGCGGCAGGACCCACAGGAGCGTCGCTGGAGCGTTGTAACGCCAGCCTCACAACTGTCCCTCGTGATGAAGGCGCCGGCGCTCGGGATGTCAGCGGTGAATGTCAGCGCAGCAATTACGTAGCGCTGGCGCGCGTCTCAGGCCGTCACACGATCACCTGGACCGCATGTTGGAAGCCAAAATCTGGCTGTTTGGAATAAATTCCGCGGTTGGACGAAGGCCGGGCAGGTCTCGTGGTGGTCGGCTCAATGTTTGCCTCTCACCAACCGCTATTGTCGTCTTTTTACCGTTGCTCTCACTAATGATCTCTAAAAACCGATGTTCGGCCGCTCTCTAACTGTAACTTTTAAGTTGTTGAAGATTTCGACCGTCCTATGCTATTCCTGCTCGAGCACCCTCTCTCGTGTTTTTCGCCCGTCTGAAGTTTTAGCTTCTCGCTGTGTTTCTCCCCCCTTCTTTCTCTCGCACCATGCAAGGGTTATCACGTGCTTCCTGCCCTAGCGCTCTCATAGGTCGGTTTGTAGAGTTCCAGAATTTTCTATGTTATTTTGTGAGCTGATTGGATAAATGATCTCTTCCTTTCGCGGCCATTGGATGTCTTTTGTTTAGCACAGAGAAGTGCGCACATGGTTCTTCTGTCGCGGCATTTGATATGTTTATAGGACTTAAGGGATTATCTTGCTGCGTGCTAGCGCCAAGACCCTAACGTAGTTGTTCCAGAAGTCAATCATTCTGTAGTATGGACAAAGGGGGTTGAATTTATGGTGGAGGGTTTCGGGAGGCCTGCGCAGCTGTGCGGAACTGATTCAAGCGGCGCGAGGGACGCGTTGTCCTTGCGAGCTTCTTGTTGATGTGGCGTGACGCTCGGGTGGCGAGTGCGATGGTCAAACGACACATCGCACTATACTTTCGTTTTAATTTAGTATGGACGAACTTAATCAATGGTCAGGACCGGACTTCATTCGCATTAATTATCAAATAAAAAAAGGATTTCTAGAGAAAATAAAATAGACGAAGCTATCCTGCTAAACAACGCTATAAATTTATTTTTGTACGAACGCATTTTCAATACAACCAGAAATGCATAAGGATGGCGCCGCAGAACGAGGCCGCCTATGCGAGCTGAGACCTGGGACTACTAGAACCACGTGACCTCTTTCTGTGACGTATGCGCCATGGGCTGTCTCTTTCGTTCGCCACGCTTATGACCGTACTTTAAGTCATTAAGAGTTGTTGTTAATTGAAGTCACAACGCCCTTGCCCGCACGGTCTTCATACGAAGCAAGGAGATCGTTGGTTGCAGGAAGGAAAGAAGAGTTGGCTTCGGCGATTCATGTTCCCCTGAGCTGTGACGTCAGAATCTGTATTTACCTCCTTGAATCGCATGAAGACCGCATAATTCGTTCGTAAATGAATGATGGCTTCTGGACTCGGGAACCATTCACTCATTCGTTTTGCGCGCGCTTTCGGTAGTACGCAGTTACGATATATATAATACGTTATAATACTTCTCTGGTTACGATAAAAATGTCTTATGTCCGTACTTTAGATTATAAATTGCTTTAATCATTAGGTTAAAGTCATAAACGCTCTTGCCCGCACGGTTTTCATACGAAGCGAGGAGGTCGTTGGTTGCAGGAAGAGGAGAGGAGTTGGCTTCGGTGATTCATGAGCTATGACGTCAGATCTCCGGTGATTAAGTTCTGATTAAAGTAAGTTGGTGGCTGACAGTTCTACTTCTGAAGCTGCAACTTCATACAAAATGAGAATTTGAAACGTTGTGGATTCGTTAGCGGAGGAATACTCAGTTATTAAGGATTTAAGTCAATTCGTCTGTTTTTATTGGCAATCTGCTCTATGCGTAGTGTAGCCAGGTTTACAATCTACGTATTCATATGTATTTTCATCTTCTCAGAGCAGACCATGACCAAAAAAAGGTAGTGCCCATAACTGTAAATAATTCTGACGTGCAGGACAATGATGGGCACTATGCCCATCACTGAAATTTGAACTTGCCCATCACTGTCTTAATAAACGTTCTGGGGTTAAAAGTCACAAGAGGACGGATTTCGATGACCTGCTACGTCGCCAAAAATGATCGATAAAATGCTCTTAACACTTTTTAAAATGCCCTAAAAGCAAAGAAAAACGACAAATTGATTAAAACCATTTCAGATTATTAAATTACGCTGACTTTGAGGTATGAAGACGCTCTAAGAAAAAGTTCTCACAATGAAAAATTAAATTTGTTGTATATGTTACTAATGTAACTGAGGTTTCTTCTCTTCGTTCAAGTGAACACACTTAGCAAACTTTTGTGACATGACATATTCAAACTTGAAAATATTTTGGGATATTGTTGTCCATGATGCCTACATCGTCGAGGTACAATATTAAAATTCTCATTCTAGTCAGTGAGAACAAACTTTCAGAATAACCTGTCTCAAATTCAACTGAAGTGCCTAGGGAAATTGTTCTACAAAAGGCAACTTTGAGTGAGTAGTCCATCAGCCGCCATGCTAGCAGAGCCCCTGCAAAAAGTGGATTTTTGTGGCGGGTTGCACACAGCCCCTTGGCCCAAATGAGTATTTTATGATAATTTTTGTTTCTTGAAAGATATCAACAAGAAAATTTACTAGCTGCTAGAACATCCTAAACTCAATATTATTGCAGATTTTCATAATTTTAAACAGGTTGACTTTGGAGGAACTGTGTTTTAAAAAATTGAAAATATTTTGGGATATTTTCCATGATGCCTACATCGTCGAGGTACAATATTAAAATTTTCTGATTGTTCGGCAACAATGCACTCTTAAAACTTGAGACTTCTTGTGAACACCCTTATATTCTTCAATTTTTTTGCCCTCATATAAACTTTTCTAAAAATTCTAAAAATATGTGAGTATATATAAGTAGTTAAATTATTCATTAAAGATCAAATCTATATCGTGCTATTCTTGGCATACAACAATAAAAACTTTTTAAGACACCATTACTCCAAAGACAACGCAGACATTGTTCTGCCCTTCATCTTCCTCTGTACCCTTCCATCTCCATAAATTTGTCCATAAAATTGTCAAAAAATCACAGTCTCTCTCTCCCTCCCTCCCTCCCTGTCTGTCTGTCTGCGTCTCTGCCGCTCTCTGGCCCTCTCATGCACATTTACTTCCAGATTCTACACGTCTGTGATCGAATGTTCAGGAAGAGTTCATTACATAGATTACGGTGTGATAAATGTTTCTTTGAGGCCTAGTTGTTAAGGCCCTAGAACGCCTCGTTTAGGAGTTATTTAACGATATAAATTCAAAATGCTGCAGTGTGTGTTGCAGGTTGTGCTGCAGGTTGCATTTGACGTGAATATGTAGTGGAAATGTGAATATGTAGCGCCATGTAGTGGAGTTACAACAGAATTAACAACATACAAACCTTCTCGGTGAAAAAACACGTAGAAGAGCCAACTTTCATGGAGATCGATCCAAAGGTGTTGGATTTTGCTCTTATATAATACCAACATCCTCTTTTATATACATAGAATTCAATGAACGTTTATTCAGTTTTAATCAATAATACAACATTATTCTCAAAATACAGATTTCAAAACTACAATTACAAATCAGCAATCCTCACCTTTCTGTCGTTTTGGTAAACGAATCATTCCTTGATAAGAATTAATGCACTGATGCGCTCATCGCTTTCATAGTTCCATTGCAGAATATAACTATCAAGATATTGTAAAAGTGAATTTTTCTAGTGCTATTTATAACTCTTGTAGACTAAAACATACCTTTAATAGGAACAATTACAATTCTTTGGTAGGATTCTTACCAAAGAATTCCACTTTTCTTAACTAAAGTGGCACGCGCATGGACTCATTTGTTTCCAGATAGATTATTAATTTTGGAAAAATAACAATTATCCATAACATTTCGCACATTATCTGAAGAACGTAAATCTGAGGAAACAGTACGAAACATGAGTTCCTATTGTTTGTGGCACTCTGAAAAACAGTGGATATGAAGAGGAACATCGCACTTTACACATGCCATAGGCGTGTTCCCTGTCGCAACGCCTTTTACCTTCTGGTATACGTCCGTATATACGGAGTAATAAACGTGGTATAGGGAAAGTTATGGAATGTTGCGGAAAATCGATTTCGAGATTTTAACGGAAATACACGTTTTGGAAACCCCTGATACCGAAAAAGTGTTTGTTTTTTCAAAACGTCGGTCTGGCCGCTCTCTCCGTCTGGCCGCTCTCTCCGTCTGGCCGCTCTCTCCGTCTGGCCGCTCTCTCCGTCTGGCCGCTCTGTCTGTGAACAACATTAGAGCCTAAACCATAAGTACAATTTCTTCCAAAATGAATATTCCCTGGTCAATCTATGTCCGCTCGAGGCGCCGTGATTTTGAAAAACTTTCTTCAAAACTTGGGGGTACGTTACATGAAGCCACCCCGCTCATTTTCAAAATTTTATCAAAAGCTGCTCCAATTTTTTCTTAGAATTTCTTATAAGAATAGAGTAAAATTCACTTACTAAGGTGGCATGGGTCTCCTTTTCACGGTGAACTCTGAATTTTCGAAAATTGCAAAAGTTTGAATTTTTTTCGGCGTCTTCCTAGAACTACAAAATTGAAAATAAAGATGTTTCATTCAAATAAAATTTGTTGTCCAAAGAGAGTTCTTTCATTAACGTATTGTACATTTTTTAGAAATTTCTGTAGTTTTTGCGCAATATTGCACCCAGTATTTGCAATTTTAAAAAATTACAAAAACCAGATTTTCTCAAAAACGGGCACTTAAGTTTTTCTTTAACCTTCTTTTTAGGGATAGTGCTAAATGTGCTCTGCGAGATGACATTAACGCCAAATTGCTCTATTCTTTTGTTTTCTAAAAAATTACAAAAAATATATTTTTTTACTTCTCTCACTTCGTTAATATTTAATTAGCGGCGATTCGTTTACATTATTATATTAATGAGTACATGTGCTTTAAATAATTTGAAATAAAGTTTCTCTAAAATTGAAGTCCTTGAAAACTATCTCAAAATTCCGTATTTTCAGAAAAGCTCAAACGCCATTTTCTCAAATCTGGCCCAAATTTTTGTGCAAACTTTTCGAAAGGACACTGCTAATTGCACTCTTTAATATGGCGTAAAGATTACAATGGTTAATTTTTTTGAACGTTCTCTCATACCGTTAAAATGCACATTTCCAGCAATTTGTAAACACTATCGAATTTGTGACTTGGTGCTTGAAACGACTTCAAATGAAATATTTCGCAAACTCAAAAATTTTTTTGTGAAAAACTGCTTTAAATTTCGCATTTTCAGTAACACTAAAACGCCAGTTTCTCAAAAACGGCTCCAAATTTTTCCAATAAAATTGCCATTTAGGAGGAGGTTTTAGTGTTCTTTAATATTCTAAAATTAATATTCCCGTTCTACCATTAGGAAAATTTAAAAAATGTCAAAAATATGTACTATGCTCGCACTTTTTCTTGATCCTCCAGCTCCCTAGTTCTCGCTCAGCCCGGCACAGCACGGCTCTGCAGAAAACATGAGCCCCACTCGGAACGTCACGGCTCACTTTGCAGTGCTGCTCACCTTCTTCCTTTATAATTCGGATTTCTCAGTTTTCGCTCTCTCTTTCTAACGACCTCTGCGTACCGTGCACATTCTCGTTACTCAATAATTTCTACAATTATTAATTATTTCTTCTGAATTTTAAAAAAACCTTGAGTCGTTTCTCATTGTTATGTAGTCCAAGACGCGCTTTTACGCTGAGTTTTCTGTGGATGTTGACAGCACTACACTGCCGTGACGTAAACAGAACCTGCCTCCCCTCGCACCCCCCGCTGTGGAGTTTCAAGAAAAAGTGCGCGTATAGTACTTTGGGTGGCGGTAGATGGCAGACGGCAAGAGTATGTGACAATTGTGAATAGCTAGCCCAACACAAGGAAATAGAAAATTAATACGGGAAAGTCTGTGCCATTCTGTAGCACCACTAGTTCATTTGTCCGGAGATGATTAAGTGGCATTTGTGGGATTAGCGTGCTGGTTCAGGAACCTTCTTGAGAGTATTTCATTGACCCAGGATACTTTCCCGGATATTCCATACATTTTAGTGAGTGCCAAAGACATTGCCTGCAAAACCTCGAGGCATCGACGATGATCCCCAAAATTCCAGACAACTGTCTATGCATTTGACATAATTATATCCCAAAAACCACATTATAACTCGCATGTACTACCACTTCTTACTGCGAATCCTGTAATTTGACACCTTGTTGTCCAGCTGGTCTACTCCACCCATGCATGTATCTTAGTGTATCTGGCAATAATATTATGCTGAAGGAACATTTATGTTTTGTTTTTTCGGTGACACAGAAACGTTTTGTTTGTGGAGTGGGGAGACTTCTGTTTCATTACACAGCTAATAGACAGAATTCTGTCATTCCACCATCCCGCTACAATCTCTCTAGATTTCTCTGTGAAAGCGATGATATTCTCCCGTGGTTTCTTAGCTAATTCTTTTCTTTTAATTGGACGATTGGCAAGCACTAAATAGTTTGACATTACTGGAAAAATTATCAAAACAAAATGAGAATTTCACATCGGGACTTTTGTTGTGTAGAATGTCACAAAATGTTTGGATAACCTACTTACCTAGACCAACACCCAAGTCTCTGTAAAAACCTTTCCTATCTTGTATAAATCAATATTCAAACAGTGACCACCTTCTTCGACAGCTGCTCAAGTTTTATCTCAGGAATTGCTTATAAATTTGTCTACCTAAAGTATCGAATCATAGTCAGTTATAGATAACATATTAAAAAGAGACGTTCTCTAAGAATGATTTGTTTACGTCATCAAGAAAGGGATGAACCTAAGCAAATTTTTGACATTTTCTTAATTTTTTGGTTCGTGTTAAATTTTGGGTAATGGAAAACAAAGGAATATCAAAACCATCTAACCCTTCAACGCCCAAAATAATTCAGTTTGTATTGCGCATGCCCACTGTCGACGCGTCTCCGTCTTACGCATGTGAGGTGTCCGCAGGGTTGAACAGTATTTAAATACTTGTATTTGAAATACGTATATTAAATGCATTTTGTATTTTAAAAACGTATTTTTGACTTTTTGGACATGTATTTAAATACATTAAAAGGATGTATTTAAATAAAGAAATATTTAAAATACTTTGAACACAGACGAAGATAACGAGAATAGTTCCTTTTTGCTTGATTCTGCTAGTGAACTTAAACATTTAAACCAAAATAGAAGCTCTTGCAGTTTTTGAACTTGAATTCTCATTATTTTATAATGATAAATCTAAATCTTTAAAAATGCTTGCCAATTATCCGACAGTAAAAAAAGCATTTATTTTTCATATCACTAGTATATATTCTTCAGCATTAGTTCAATAACCATTTTCAGGGTTTTATACATTCGCTAACTTAAGGTTTAGTATTTGAATTGTTTAAAAAAGCTGGGTATTTTAAAAGGAAATTCCATTTATATGAGTTAGACATATATTTAATACAATTTTATATTTAGTGTGAAAGTGTAACTGATAGTGTTTTTGAGAATATAAGTCAAAGGGTTTTATATTTGAAATTTTTAGTTATTCTTGAGACATTTATGAGGGAATTAGTAATTATTATAATGACAATTACAATATAGTTGGAATAAATAAGTTAGAATGCAAATTATTGTATTACTGAATTTTGAGTATTCGAGTATTTTAAATACATATGTATTTTGCAATTCAAAACCTAATGTATTTGAGTAAATATTAAATACTTATTTACAAAGTATTTTGGCGAAGTAATTAAATTAAAGTATTTTGTCCAACCGTGGGTGTCCGTGCGTGCAGTGTTGTTGGTGCTCTCTGGCAGCAAGAATTGGAATCATTTCGTGTAAAACTGTGTTGCTACTTTAGGCTACTAGAGGTATCAAACCAGTCATCAGCTCAGTACTGGATATACCAGTTACTTTTTTAAAGAAATAGCAAACCCGTTAGATCTTAACTGAATCTTAGGCGAAGTTTTCCTGTGAAATTAATTAATTAATTAATTGTGAATAACATGTTTGCCACTTGACGGCGTTTATTCGAATTGCAAGAGCCATGTCACGTGATCGCCATTCACAACGTGAAAATAGTATACGAAGATCCTGTTTTCTTGATCGAGGTTCTGCTGATTTAAATTTTTTACGAATGTAACAAAGAAAGGTCACACAGATCGGCAATGGTGAATTACTTGTGTTTATGGATTAAATCAGACTTTCGATGGAAAGAAGTCAGAAGAGCAAAAGTTTTGGCAGCGGCGACATTCGAACCCGCGATCCCCACAGGGAACTGAGACCTAAACCCAGCGCTTTAACCACTCGGCCACACTGCCTTGTAGCCTAAACGGTACTTCTGATGAAGCACATTCGTCCGAAGATAATCTTTGTAGTGAAGTACTCACAGCTTTATAGTACTCACAGCGTTATGAAGAATTATGACGAAATTTACATGGATGTAATGACGGTGTTGCGGGTTGCATTTGACACGAATATTAGGTTGCGTTTTGTAAACAAATCCTTCATATTCTTAAATACTCCAGTTATTAGGTACTGAAGAATTGGTGTTACGGAAATTTGAATTAACGCCTTCTAGTGGCAAACGTGTTATTCACAATTAATTTAATAATTGCACAGAAAAAACCCCGCCTAAGATCCAGTTAAGATCTAACAGTTTTGCTACTTCTTAAAAAAACTCATATGATCAGTATTGAGCGTGATGACAGGCTTTGACACGCTCTGGTAGCGTAAAGTAGCAACATCAGTTTTACACTAAAAAATTACAATTCTTGCTGCCAGAGCGCACCAAAAACACTGCATTGCCGGACATCCGACACGGCGTAAGACGCGTCAACAGTGGGCAAGTGCAATGCACTCTGAATTATTATGGACGTTGAAGTGTTAAATAGTTTTGATATTCCTTTATTTTCCATTGCCCCACTATACTTTTACAGGTCAATAAACACGATTTTTCTGAATTTGTGCTATCTTTCGATTGTAAAGAATATGATATGGTAAAAAAAATAAAAAAGGATGGTTTGTATATATTTTGATTTTATAAACTCGTGTTGGCAGTCTGATGGTGCTTTTCCTTAATGACCTTAATGAAAAGAACTCACTTTGGACAATTTTTGAAAGAAAAATCTCTATCTTCAATTTTGTAGTTCTAAGAAGACGCAGAACAAATTTCAACCACTGGCAAATTTCGAACATTTAGAGTTAACCGTGAAAATGGGACCTATGCCACCTTAATAAGTGTATTTTACTCTATTCTTACAACGAATATAAAGAAAAAATTTGGAGCAGTTTTGAGAAATTTTGAAAATGTCCTGGGGGCTTCATGTAAAGTATCCTCAAATTTTTAACAAAGTTTCTCAAAATCGAGGCGCTACGAGTGGACACAAATCGACCTCGGAATATCCATTTGGAAGCAATCGCACGTATGGTTTATGCGCTAGTGTTGTTCACAGATGGACAGACGGACGTTTTTAAGAGACCCATTTTTGCGTTTTAAGGGACCTCAAAACGTGTGTTTCCGTTGAAATCTCGAAATAGATTTTCCGTAGCATTACATAACTTTCCCTATAGTACGTATAGTACTCCGTATATACGTAGTAATACGTATATTACTCCATAGTAGTACGTATACATATAATACTACGTATATTGCTCCGTATATACGTACGCATACGTATAATACTACGTATATTGCTCCGTATATACGTACGCATACGTATAATACTACGTATATTACTCCGTATATACCTACGTATACGGGAAAGAAGAATGCGAAACAAGTCACAAAAAGGATCGATTTTTCGTGCCTCCCTGAGCTAGCACAGGTTCTGGGAATTCGAAAACTTGGTGTTTTAACTACTGCCTGGGTACATACAACATACTCAAAGAGAAAGATTTTTATGAACTGTTCTACGTCATCCCGCTTCTTCAGTACCTACCGACTGGAGTATTTAAGAATATGAAGGATTTGTTTACAACACGCAGTCAAATATTCCTGTCAAATGCAACCCGGAACACCGTCATTACGTCCATGTCAATTACATTTCAATTCTTTATAATGCTATGAGTTCTTCAGTACATTGTCTTCGGACGAATGTGCTTTATCAGAAGTAACGTTTAAGCTACAAGGCAGTGTGGCCGAGCGGTTAAGGCGCTGGGTTTAGGTCCCAGTTCCCTGTGGGGATCGCGGGTTCGAATCCCGCCGCTGCCAGAACTTTTGCTCTTCTTCCCATCGTAAGTCTGATTTAATCTACAAAAACCAGTAATTCACCATTTACCATCTGTGTGACCTTTCTTTAATACATTCGGAAAACATTTAAATCAGCAGAACCTCGATCAAGAAACACGATCTCCGTATACTATTTCACGGCTTCAATGACAATCACGTGAAATAGCTCTTGCAATTCGAATTAACGCTGTCTAGTGGCAAACAGGTAATTCACAATTAATTTAATAATTTCACAGGAAAACTGCGCCTAAGATGAAGTTAAGATCTAACGGGTTTGCTCACGAAATCTACAAGGAGGAGACTCAACTCGGTGGTGGGGGTATGTACCAAAAACGTCGGCAGCTACTTGAAAAAACCAGACCCCTTCGTCTTCAGCGACCTCACGCGGCAATCGAAAGAACTACGAAGGCTTTCAAAACAGCCAATGGCAGCAAAGCAAAGCGAATCCGCGGGAAAGCACGAAGTCGGCTGGAAGTAAAATTTATTTATTTATTTTTAACGGTGCAGGCTCCTGACAATGGCAGTATTAATAATTATTATTATGTAATATTATTATATAATATAATTATTATATAATATAATCGTTCTATAATATACTTATATTATAAATGTAATAAAGTAATAATTAATCAGAATTATTATTATGTAATTAATAATTATTATATTACTACTTAAACAATGTGCTCCAATTTCGTGAATGTATGGGAGGCGAATGAGTGGGAAGGAATTATTGGTTCTTGATCACAAAGTCTACAGTCCTGCATTAAAATTGCTGCAATAATGAAGCCAAAATTGCGATAAATAAAGAAATAGCATATTTTCGAATACCAAATTTAAGTAATTTTCTCTATGAAAACAATGTGAATAAGTATTGTCAATCTCAATCTTTAATACACGAGTAATAATTAAACATACTGATTGCAGGTAAGTTTTTGTTAAATGTATACGAAATTTAATTATTTGTTGTCATATTTCATATTGCAACATTATTATAAATGCAATGTTTTATTTTTTTAAGTGCAAACGACTGTGAGTGAATGGAATATGTCACGGCATTTCGTATCACTCACAGTCGCTCCACTAGACTTCGCACGATCGCGACCGTATGAAGCAGTGCTTGCGATCATGCGACTTCTACCGGCAAGACCGAGAAAAGACGCGAAATGCCGTGACATATTCCATCGCGAAGATGGGATTTGAGTTATCTTGAGAGCTCTTCCTACAAAAATCGCAGTATAAAATATTGAACTTATAAGACATTCATTTATACACGGATAAACCTTGTGAAAAAGGTTAGGTTTTCCCCGAAGTTCATTGAAATTAAATAAATCTTAAAGAGTTGTTAAACCCTTCATGAATATTTCCTCAGCAACCGGCAGCAACTAGCTAGTTCATTTCTTGGCAACCGGCGTCGGCTGACCCACTTGGGCCCAATGAAATTTGAGGATTATCAGCCGAGATAAGTTCCTTTTCTCGCCGCGTGATGGCGCTGAAATCGAAGGGGTATATTTTTCTTGTCTTATTTTTCAAGTAGCTGCCGACGTTTTGCGTACATACCCCCACCATCCCTCCAACACCGGAGTTGAATCTCCTCCTTGTAGACTTCGTGGGTTTGCTATTTCTTTAAAAAAGTAACTCGTATATCCAGTACTGAGCGAGATGACTGGTTTTGATACGATCTAATAGCGTAAAGTAGCAACACAGTTTTACACGAAATGATTGCAATTCTTGCTGCCAGAGAGCACCAACAACACTGCACGCACGGACACCCACCGTTGGACAAAATACTTTAAATTTAGTATTTAATTACTTCGCCAAAATACTTTGTAAATAAGTATTCAAATATTTACTCAAAATACATTAGGTTTTGAATTGCAAAATACATATGTATTTAAAATACTTCAAATACTCAAAATGCAGTACATACAATAATTTTTGCATTATAACTTATTAATTCCAACTATATTGTATTTGTCAATTATAATAAATTACTAATTCCCTCATAAATTTTTGAAGAATAACTAAAAATTTCAAATATAAAACCCTTTGACTTATATTGTCAAAAACACTATCACTTATAATTTCACACTAAATATAAAATCATATCAAATATATGTCTAACTCATATAAATGGAATTTCCCTTTAAAACAGCTAGCTTTTTTAAACAATTCAAATACTAAACCTCAAGTTAATGAATGTATAAAACCCGCAAAAATGGTTATTGAACTAGTGCTGATGAATATAAACAAGTGATATGAAAAATAAATGCTTTTTATTGTCGGATAATTGTCAAGCATTTTTAAAGATTTAGGCCCCGTCCTGCGTGAGCTACATCTTGCGACAGCGACACGCGACAGCTTCAAGCGACAAGTTTCAAACACGTAGTATCCTATCTGCCCGTTCTGCGTCAGCGACATCCGCGACGAAGCGACGGAAGCGCTACAAGTGGCGGCGTCCGAGATTCAAACGTGTTTGAATCTTGTCGCCGCTTGTCGCCGCTTGTCGCCGCTTGTCGCCGCTTGTCGCCGCTTGTCGCCGCTTGTCGCCGCTTGTCGCCGCTTGTCGCCGCTTGTCGCCGCTTGTCGCCGCTTGTCGCCGCTTGTCGCCGCTTGTCGCCGCTTGTCGCCGCTTGTCGCCGCTTGTCGCCGCTTGTCGCCGCTTGTCGCCGCTTGTCGCCGCTTGTCGCCGCTTGTCGCCGCTTGTCGCCGCTTGTCGCCGCTTGTCGCCGCTTGTCGCCGCTTGTCGCCGCTTGTCGCCGCTTGTCGCCGCTTGTCGCCGCTTGTCGCCGCTTGTCGCCGCTTGTCGCCGCTTGTCGCCGCTTGTCGCCGCTTGTCGCCGCTTGTCGCCGCTTGTCGCCGCTTGTCGCCGCTTGTCGCCGCTTGTCGCCGCTTGTCGCCGCTTGTCGCCGCTTGTCGCCGCTTGTCGCCGCTTGTCGCCGCTTGTCGCCGCTTGTCGCCGCTTGTCGCCGCTTGTCGCCGCTTCTTGCTCTGTCACACGTGTATTTTCGCTGGTTTCGCAGTTTTCGTGTTCGCTTTTCGTAATTTAACTTTGAAGATGTCGAATGGCGATGCAACGGAAATGTTAATCGAAGAAGTGAGGAACAAAAGGGAATTGTGGGACAAGAGATTAACAAGTGAGAGCGTAGGTAGTAATATATAAGAGATTAACAAATTACCACAATAGATATGTCAGTGGTGTATTGTGGAAAGAAGTGGTGGACAAATTTATGTGATACACTCCTCAGTAATTTTTATATTGGTAAAATTTGTCACTTAAACAGAACCAGTTTGTTTATGATACCATGGTTCTCTTCCTTAGCAATACAATTTAGTAAATAAAAATTCATTTGACTTTGAAATGAAAGTTTTTTTATCATGAATACATAAGGCAGGCTCCAAATGATTATATTGAGTAATTATTAATTTGAATGAATTATTTTCAATGCTTTTTTATTCTAACCAGAAGGTGAGGAAAATAATGCTTGAAACTGTAGCAAAATGAAATGCACAATAAAGTTAGTTATTCATACATTTCACATAAGAAATAATAGTCTGTTCTCAATATACAGGCCAAACAGAATATTTTTTAATATAAAATAATATGAACAAACAAACATTTAATATATTCTTTTAGTTTCTTAACATAAAAATCCTGAAAGTTTTCTCTGATGGGTTGGTTGAAACAACACTATAATTGCAGTACAACATATACTGCGATTTTTCTAGGAAGGACTCAAGATAACTCATATCCCATCATCGCGGTGGAATATGTCACGGCATTTCGCGTCTTTTCTCGGTCTTCCGGTAGAAGTCGCATGATCGCAAGCACTGCTTCATACGGTCGCGATCGTGCGAAATCTAGCGGAACGACTGAGAAAGATGCGAAATGCCGTGACATATTCCATCGCGAAGATCTGCCATCTACCGCCGCCGAAGTAAATATTTTTGACATTTTCTTAATTTTCGGTTTCCTAACGGTAGAACGGGAATATTAATTTTAGAATATTAAAGAACACTAAAACCTCGTCCTAAATGGAAATTTTATTTGAAAAGGTTGGAGCCGTTTTTGAGAAAGTGGCGTTTTAGTGTTACTGAAAATGCGAAATTTAAAGCACTTTGTCACAAAAAAATTTTGAGTTTTCGAAAAAATTTCATTTGGAGTTATTTCAAGCACCTAGTCACAAATTCAATAGTGTTTACAATTGCTGGAAATGTGCATTTTAACGGTATGAGAGAACTTTTAAAAAAATAACCAATATGATCTTTACGCCATATTAGGGTGTAATTAGCAGTGTTCATTCGAAAAGTTTGCACAAAAATTAGGACCAGTTTTGAGAAAACGGCGTTTGAGCTTTTCTGAAAATACGGAATTTAGAGATAGTTTTCACAGATTTCAATTTTAGAGAAATTTTATTTGACATTATTTCAAGCACATGTACTCATTAATATAATTGTTGGCACATTGGCATAAAAAAATGATTCAAATTTGGCGCGGTGGCGAGAGATTGGTTTTTCATAATAATCTTTGGCCTTTATTATTAGCTCAGACTTTGTATTGTAAACGTACCGCGTCGAGAAAAATGCCCTCCAAAACCGCGTGCTGGCTGCGAAAAGAGCGGGTATATAAAATTTCTTTGTCTTTTTTTGCCTTTTCGACGTCTTGCATTCGATCTGGCGGGCTACGTGTTAGTTCATCGCCCTTCGCCAGGGAGCAGCTCCCACGGGCTCTACCGCCAAGCACTCTGGTACAGAGAAGATTATTTAGACACACTCGATCTCCGTTCTTAACCTATGACAGCATTGTCGCCAAATTCAAACGCCGAAACAGGCCTCTTCAAAGTAGTTGCCCAGCCAGGAACGAGCTTCAGTGAGCTCGTTCCATGAGAACAGGTTTAGCCATCAAAGTTGGCACCAGTGTCGCCCCTCCACTGGGCTTTTCAAGGAACAATCGCTTTTACGTGGCAACCACGCTGGAGGCACGAGTGGAATGTTGTGCAATACAAATCAAAAGAAGGCTCTGCTTTTCATGCCAGAATGAGGTAAAAAGGTGAACGATTTTTTCTATGATTGCTTATTTCTTCATATTATGTTCTAATAAGAGGGGTACATTGTGTCTCTCCAGAGATCGAGCGAGCGAGCATTGTCCATAACGTTCGTCTCGCCGTAATCCAACTTATAGCTCTCCCAATCTGAATCTGAGAAGAAGCTATATTTGCAGTGTTATTAATGTAAACGAATCGCCGCTAATTAAATATTAACGACGTGAGAGACAAGTAAAAAATATACATTTTTGTAATTTTTTAGAAAACAAATGAATAGAGCAATTTGGCGTTAATGTCATCTCACAGAGCACATTTAGCACTATCGCTAATAAAATTAAAAAAACTTTGGAGCCCGTTTTTGAGAAAATCTGGTTTTGTAATTTTTTAAAATGCAAATATTGGGTGCAATATTGCGCAAAAACTACTAAAATTTCTAAAAAAATGTACATGACCTTAATGAAAGAACTCACTTTGGACAACAAATTTTATTTGAATGAAATCTCTATCTTCAATTCTGTAATTCTAGGAAGACGCTGAAAAAAGTTTCAAACTCTTGCAATTTTCAAAAATTCAGAGTTCACGTGAAAAGGAGACCCATGCCACCTTAATAAGTGAATTTTACTCTGAACGATATATTTTTCTCACCAGCAATCGATAGATCATGAAAGAGTAATAAAATGATGTATCATATGCTAGTATTTGACAGTAATTTGAGTATAAAATTAGACTCTCTGATATGTGATTTTGAATTAAACGGGCAATATTTCGTGTAGCAGCCCCTGCAACTCTCGCCTTCGAGAAAATGGCCTTCGCGGCGGCAAGACTTGGGTGGAGAGAGGAGACAGAGGGGTGGCAATGGGGATAAGAGGCCTAACTACAACAATCCAATGTCTTGACACAAAGGTCACACTAAGAAACACCAATTTTAACGATCAGAATTGGAGATTTTTTTCTATTGATTTATCTACATTTCACTTATCTTCTTTAATAATAATTTTCTCCCTTCAGGGTTTTTTCCTCAGCCGTACCTTATGGTCTTCCTTTCCGCGGCTTTGATGCGATGAAGAGACCATTAGGGGTGAATGCCAGAATTCGAAAGGTTAGAATACGGTAGGATGTAGGTATTGTAATGGCTTAAAGGCCTTCAGCCTAGCCACATACTTAAAGGAATTGAAATTATGTATCAATGTGTTATAATTACCTATTAAATAAAAAAAATAATAAATAACATTTTCCAACTAGACAGGAATCCAGTCACCGTCTCTTCGTTGGTAAATTTCATTTTTAATTAAGATGATCATTCGTTCACTTCGCAACCATACCTCTGCTGCTGTTCATAAATGGAAAAAAAACAGTACACTTCCGTTTTCTGCCGTGGATTTTTACGTTTGAGGCAGCACGTGGCGTTATGAAGTGAGAAACTCTCCAATCAGTATTGGCAGTTGTGACTGCAGATGTGCATGTGTTAAAGTTTAGTAAATTTACACGGACAGTCTGTCAAGAGTGTTTCAAAATTTGTATTGCTTTGTTCTTTTGGTAGTGTTTAAAAAAGACGTTTATTAAGAGTATATAAGATAAAATGTCTACCTATCTGTTATTTGATGAATTAATCAAGATATTACAATAAAATCTTCAAGCATTCATCCCTTCCCATGTTTTGAAACGACAGCTTGTAAAACATTTAGCTCGGTTCTCGATTTTGTAAGTTTGAAAAGGACCTTTATTATATCATCGACCTTCCGCTACAAATTATTTTTATTTTGCTCTTTCAGATGTTCGATGATCGCCTCTCATTATGATCGTTTATATTGATGTTTGTTCATATGAACTTCGTGTCAAGACCATGAATTGCTGAAGTTACGCCCGTATCTTTCACGGCCACCCCTCTCACACTCCCCTGTCTCCACGAAACCAGTCTCGACGCCGCCGAAAGCCATATTCATCATAAGGCGACTTTTGCAAGGGCTGCTACAGAAAAGGACCATATATATTATTTTATTCATCTTTTCATGGTCTATCCATTGGTAGTGAAAAAAATAAATAGTTCCATTTAAAAATTCAAAGATGATAAAATTCCCCTAAAACTAAAAATATTATAGACAATTTCTGTATGGCATGTTACTTGCCCCACGATTCCGCATTGTTAAGCGAAAACAGCATTTCGATATCATGAACCATTTAGAAAGTTATGGGGGTGGTCCATAGTTGGTGGGACACCTGTATATAGCAGAAATGTGTAATAAATTAACAAGTCTATGTAAGGAAACGATTCTCGCTTACGATGCATAGCTCTTTGAAAAGACAAGAATATTTGTTAAATTTCTTAAACTAAACGTAGGACATAAATGAAATTATTGCACTCCTTAGTAAACACGATAACAAAATCAAGATACTTTCATTTAAAATATTCAATTTTACTCTTAATCGTCAATTTTAACCTGTCCGACGTATTATTACATTTTAATGGATAATTTCTTTGCTTTAGTACAGGAAATGAAAATAACTATAGCTAAGTTTGGGGCAAGCAACCGACTTCTCCATAAGACCGTTTGTGCCAGGTTTCCAGTGACCTTCCGCGATCCCCGGAGCTTTGTACTTACTTTGTACTTACTTTGTCTTACTTTTAAATCGCGCACCAGCTGCTCTTGACGCAGTGCGTGTGAACTAGTTACCTCGCCTGCGCCCTTGACATGCAGGCCTTGCAACTCTCCATCCGGCCTACAACGGTTAATAGGTATTACGGTTAATAGGATATTGTGGCACCAGGGTGCCACAGATCCTCAGGTTCCTTTTTATGTTTCATCATTCCACGCCATAAGATATTTCTTTCTCCGTGTAAAATCTCTGAAAAATGAGGGATGTTTACAGGAGAGCGGCCGAGAGCATCGGAACGAAAGCGGAGGCGTGAAATAGGTCCCGAGAGCGGAAGTCGGAAGGTAGGACCACTTGGTCTCAAAATACGTGGCTAAAGTCTAGTGTACGGTACCACTTACGGAAGTCGTTCAAACCGGCATTTCGCGTATCTTCACGTGTTTGCAACTACGCAGTTTAAATACTAGAGGCATTCTTATTAAGTTCTTACTGAAGTGATTTCTTATAAAAGTGAATTGGTAATTTATGCGGTGGATAGACTCAAGGTTGTTATAGTGAACGCGAGGGGCGTCGGCCCGAGCCTCGCCGTGACTTGGATCGGGCGAGCAAAGCGAGAAAACTTGCCTTTCAAAGTAATTTGGCATAATAATGCAGCGGGAACAAAGCTTATAAGGGCGTCTCAAAACTTTATGAGCCATGAAATCGCCTATCGGGAAGTTTTATTCATTTCGCATTGCTTCTCTAAGGGTGTACCGTACACCCTACTTTAACCAAATACGTTGATTATAAAATTGCAATCGTTGTAAAATAGTCTTGGTTATAAAATTAGGTTTCTAGCGCGACGAATACGAACTGAAATAAGAAAGCTCATTAATTCAAATGAATCATTTCATGTAAATCACAGAATCCAAGGAACCGTGTGAACCACCATAAACTTCCGATTTAACACAATTAGAAAACCCTACCCCCATTGGAATGCCGCCAAACTTTCTCACACTAATTATTAAAGATTTCCGTACTCAAATGTTTCTACGTTATTAAAATAGTAACAACCACTTCGGACCATCACTCAGCTATAACTCTCCGGCGGGCGCGTCCCAACATTTCCCGCCAGCAGGAGCTTGCGTCACTCCGGACCGCATTTATTATCTTCGACTTTCGCGACAATAGTTATTCCTTTTTGTAGGGACTGTGAAGGAAATATTCTTTATTTATGTTTTTATACATTTTATTTCATAATTAACTACATGCCAAACGAAATAACAATATTAATAAGAGTCTGATCTATCACTCGCTTCCTCCGTGTCTTGGCATGTGTTACACGTCGGGAATGAAACGGTGCAAACGTGCGTTTCTTCGGAAACCACGCTTTTTAAATTTGAGTAGTAATTAGTACTCCAAAATATGTATTACAAAGCTCATTAACAAAACTGCAGTAAGAATTCTAATGTATAAAATACGCAAATATTATACTTACATGACAAGGCGCTACGGATTGCCGCAACCATTGCAGTGTTCGGATAACTAATGAATAACGGTCGATCAGCAGTGTCTAAAATCTTCATTTTAGTGTAATCAGGTTGAAAATATAATCAACGAAGAATAACTATGAGCTCAATAGTGCAACACCAATTATGTACAGGAAATTAACAAAAATATAGAAATGCGGCACCGAGTGCCGCTACGCGCCCGCCGGAGGGTCAACGGTAGTGATGTTTTCCGGAGGTTCCCCAACTGTTGATTGAATCGGTAGTTCCGATTACTTTTCCTAACGAGTCGTTCAATCCAATGAATCGTTGATAATCGTTTCACCTACTGTCGCGGAATCTGCGCTATGATTGGTGGATCGCAACTCTCGAGGCGGCTCTTTCAAAATCTCCAGAAAACGGATATTCATGAATACTGTAATTCACATTAAGTGAACTTTAAGTGCACTTCGAATAAACGAACATAATCTGCCTTTATGAATCGTTTAAATCAATATAATTATCTTTTATGTCAAACAGCCCAATCATGTTTCGGTTTTTCTTTCTTGGCGTACGGGGGTGTGCCAATAAAATGGAATATCTCACGGTATTTCGCGTCGTTCTCCGTTGTGCCGTCAGGGCTCGCATGATCGCCACTACTCGATACAGTCGCGATCATGCCATACTTCTAGCGGCACAATTAAGAACGACGTAAAATATGAGATATTCTTATTGACACACCCCCGTGCGCCAAGAAAGAAAAACCGAAGTATAAATATAAATGCATGGAAGAAGTATAATTACTTATGAAATATTAATGGAGTGAATTGTTACTTTTCACAACTGCAGTTATTTGTGATTTATAACTTTTCAATGTACATTAAGTAATGGAACCATGGTTTGTAGATTAATTTTTCAATAAACAACAGATTAGGAAGTTGTAAAAATGATTTTTCGTAGAAACCTGTGGTTCGCTTTCACTATTCGTGAGTCACGAAGTCGATTCACTAGCGCCAAGACAATGCAGACGTACAGTCGAAGAACTACATGGACGAGAAGTCAATTTACTCGGTTGAACCGGTGCAACTGTACCAGTCGTCGATGAAAACGCGGGAAAATGCGGTGGCAATGTCGGTGGTGGCCCAATGGAGGCCGTTTGGGGACATGGCGCCAGTTTCAAAATTTGTCATATGTGTTATGACAACACGTACTTGTAAAATGTAAGGTTAATGACAATTGAAATAATTAAGTTATTAAGTTTATTGATAATTTAATCTGAAATAGCTATCAGTAAATAACTAGTGGACTTTCATGTATAATGTATAATGTTATGTAAATATGTAATGAATATATACGTAGCTAATAATGTAGGCCTACCTATTATATTTCAGATATAAGTAGAAAATTTCTCTTTATTAAAATGCTTCAAACAAAGATGCCTTTTATTCTTAAACCCACCTTTATCAGAAAAATGTATCTTTTTAAACACACATGACCAATAATGTGTCTACCAATGTTGAATATATTTGTCTCGATGACATTAATTGCATAAACAATATTCACTAGTTCTTCAAAATTCAATAATTGTTCTTCACCCTCATGAATGAAACATTTACACAAAATTAACTAACACTGCAAACATTTTTATAGGATATAGGCCTATTATTTAAAAATCCTCTCCGTTAGCACCACGGGTTGTTTTCTACAGGTGATGTGTTTAGCACTATTTGCACAAAATGTTTAGAGAAAAACTTGGAGCCATTTTAGAAGAATCGTTGTTTCAGCATTGCTATAAATGCGGAATTTGAGCTCATTTTCACTGAAAAGCCTGGAGTTTTGAGAACTCTATTTGACATCATGTGAAGTACTTGTACTCAAAATGCAATAATGTCTGCATATACATGTAAGAATATGTAAATATTAACGATGTGGGAGATAGAAAAAATTGGGTAATTTGTTAAAAAACAAAGAATATAGCAAAATGATGTTTATGTCATCTTTCACAGTTTTTTAACACTAACTATAACAAATGTTTGAAGAAAAAATCCGAGGTCATTCTTGAGAAAATCTGGTTTTTAATATTTTTTAATATTGCCCACATGTCACTCATAATTACACAAAAATTATTATTTTTTTGGTGCAATTTGTTAAAGAACTAATTGCAGAAAACCAATTCTATCTGAAGAAAAAAATTATATCTTCAATATTATATTTGTAGAAAGACACAAATAAAAGTTTAAAAATTTTCCAGTATTCGAAAATTAGTGTTTTAGATTATGAAACAGATTTTCCTCGCCTTCCTGATCCTCACAACCCTTCCCTTCCATCGACAAATACATGCACAAACCAACGCAAACAGGCTAGGAAGCGTGTCAAAACCAAAACACGTAAAGCTTCGCATCCTAGCCCACTTGAAAACAAAGCCATTCCTACTGAGCCTAAAAAACAGGTACTTATTTTAGCTGACAGCCATGGTCGCCATCTTTCCTCCATTCTCAGTAGGAAGTTACCCCCCAACTACTCAGTCTCGTCTATTTTTAAACCTAACGGGAGGTTTGCAGACGTGACTGCAGAGTTGGACACTCACACAAAGACAATGACCAATCAGGACACAGTCATTATCATAGCAGGGCAGAATGACATAATTTGGGCGGTAACTTTACACCTGAGCAACATGTAAACAAATTACAATGTGCCGCCAAAATACTAACATTGTAGTCTCGACTCTGCCCTTCTGGTACAACAGGCCAACACTCTGCAGCGAGATTAAGCACGCAAACCAACAACTAAAACTGCAAACTGAGAGAAACAGATGTAACACTTTTTGAAATGAATTTCCTCTCAGTAAACACTTCACCCGGCACGGTCTCCACATGAACCTTGCTGGAAAACATGCAGTCGGTGAAAAGCTTGCACAATACATCATCAACTCCAGTCCTACGCAGCCTCCTGCCAAAAATCCATCCCTTTCACCTTCCTTACGTTCCCCACCCCCCACCCTTATTCTGAACCCTCTTACCCCCTCCTGTGAACCTACTCCCGTTTCTTCCATTCCCACTACCAATGACGCCTCTATTTCCTCACAACCTGTGACTGCTGGGACACATTACAACCTTCGACCACGCACTCGAGGTAAAAATGGAGTAAATATATAGCAACTACAGTCAGATGCAGCAGAAAACATTCGTGTAGGTACTTGCAAAAAATAAAGATATTGCACCATAATGTTCAATCCCTTTCAAATAAAACTGAGTTTATCGAGGCAGCTCTACAGAGCGATTTTAAATCAAATGGATGTTCTTTGCTTTACAGAACATTGGTTATCTCCTAATGAACTTAGCATTTTCCAAATTCCAAACTTTTACCTCGCAGGCTATTATTGTAGAAAAAGAGAATCTCATAAAAGTCCGGCATATGGAGGTTCTTGTATTTACGTTAAAAATAATATTGATTCTATCTCCTTGACGGAATTCAATGAGTATGCCGTTGCAAATGTTTTTGAAATTTCTGTTGTACATCTTCCTGTGCTAAAAATGATATTGCTTTGCATCTACAGGCCTCCAACAAAGAGAGCTGCAGATTACATTTTGTTCTTAGAAAAACTAGAGATAACACTTATCAAAGTCATCAATCGCTCTTTTGAATCCATTGTTGTATGTGGAGATTTTAACATTGATTTTCTGGTCGAATCTTGCGAGAAAGAGCAGTTTCTTAACTTAATTAATTCCTTCAATTTAGATATTACAATAAAAGTACCTACACGGATCACAGTAAATTCAAAGAAGGCAATCGATCAAATTATAATTAACAAAACCACTACTCGACATGAAATTGAAACAAAAGATTTAGGATACAGTGACCACGATGCACAAATTCTTACCATTATACGAAATGCGAACAATGACACAATAAATAATACACGTATGAGTAGAGTGTTTTCTAAAAGTAAAATAAAATTATTCATTGATTACTTGCTGCAGGAGTCATGGGACGCAGTTTATAATACTATTGATACAAACGATAAATATTATTATTTTTTTTCAACGCTTTCATTTCATTTTAACACTTGCTTTCCTCTTCAGAAAAGAAAATTAAATATTTCACGCAAAAACAATTCTTGGATAACACAAGGGATTAGAACATCATGTAAAAACAAACGAGTTCTTTCTTTCATTTCTAAGCATCATAACGTATCTCAAGATTTCCTCCTGTACTTTAAAAAATACAAATCATTGTTAAGAAAAGTCATAAGACAGGCTAAAATCATGAAACACGATCAGGATATTTTGAACTCAAATAACAAAACAAAATCAATGTGGGATATAGTAAAAAATGCGACCAAACCAACTAGAAACCTTATAGAGAATGTTGTTTTAAAAGATAACGATAGAGATGTGAACGATCCGGCAACAGTGGCTAGTCTCTTTAACCAATACTTTTCGAGAATTGCTGTCGATCTCACTAAGGGTTTTCAGCCACAAAATTCAACATCTGACGTTTCCCTAAAAGTCTTAGACACTATGTTCGTTTCCGAAACCTCTTCCTATGAAATTCTCAAAATAATCGGTAAATTAAAAAATAAATATTCGGCCGGTTTAGATGAATTTCCGGATTGTTTGTTAAAGACGTGCGCGCCAGCCATTATACACCCGTTAACTCACATATTTAATGCATCCTTATGCACCGGAATTTTTCCAGATATTTTTAAAACAGCTAAGATTAAGCCGCTCTTCAAAAAAGGCAACAAAAATGAAGTTCAAAATTATCGGCCAATTTCTCTTTTGTCAGTTTTTTCAAAAATATTAGAGAGACTTTTTTATGTGCGAATGGAAACCTTTCTGAATAAATACGACGCGTTTTCAAATTGCCAACATGGATTCCGGAAATCAAAATCTACGGAAACAGCCATTTTTTTCTTTTCTAAGGATGTTGCCTCATCATTGGATCAAACGAAGCAACTATTGGAATATTTTTAGATCTTCAAAAGCTTTTGACGTCATTGATCATAACATTTTACTTTCAAAATTACCTTCGTATGGAATCCGTGGTATTGCTCTAGATGGCTATGTTCGTACCTTAAACAACGATCTCAGAGAGTAGAAATACCTTACTGGAATGATGGAACTTTATGTACACACCTTTCGGTTCTTTGCCAATTGCACGTGGAGTCCCACAAGGATCGATTTTAGGCCCTATTCTCTTCCTATTATACGTAAATGACATGCCCTTAGCGATTCGAAACGGAAGAACAGTTCTCTTTGCGGATGATACAAATATTCTTTGCAACAAAGAAACCGTAAATAGTACAATATCAGACGTTTCAAATTGGTTCCGTAATAACAAATTAAAAGTAAATGAAAATAAAACAGTTTCAATGCAGTTTCCATATCAAATAAAAAATTCTGTACTCCATTGAAAATGAACGGTGTGCCATTGACTGATGTTAATGTAACAAAATTTTTAGGTCTATCAATTCAGTCAAACCTCAAATGGAATGCCCACTTAAATGAATTGAACACAAATTAAGCTCATTATGCTACGCGTTCAGAATTCTTTCAAATTCCGTCAGCCTTCATACAGCTCGTTGTGTATATTTTGCCAATGTTCACTCCCGCCTGAGATATGGCATAATATTTTGGGGAAACACATCTTATAGTTCACAGACTTTCAGATTACAAAAAGAATTGTACGAATAATAAGCAAATCCAACCCACGTGATTTCTTGTAAGTCACTCTTTATTAATCTAGGAATTTTACCATTACCCTTGTCTCCTGATTTACGAATCAGTAGTTTTTGTCAAAAATGACTTACTTAAGGACGGGAATATATTTTCAGCAAACGCCGATGTCTATAAGTATAACACACGACGTAGTAATCATATTCACCAGGTGGCAGTATCAACAGCTCACTACAAAAATTCACATACAATTCATGTACATTACTCTACAACACTTTGCCAGAAGACATTAAACGATTAAATTCAATAGAAAAGTTTAAGTCCCAAGTAAAATCTTTTCTGCCTGCATAACTGTTTCTATACAATTCGAGGACTATACCGAGCATCAAAAAGGAAAGTAGAATTAATTTTAACAATGATAGTTAATGTAATTATTTATCATTTGGACTGTATAATTCTAAAGAACCTGTAACAAGTATTGTACCACAGTTTCTGGGTTGATGGCCCCCATCTCGATCAGGTTTTCGTCCAGTTTCCCTGATCCTTGAGCAAATGCTGAGATGGTCCCTTGTTTGCTTCTGGACATAAATGTAACTTCATTATTTGTGCACGTCTTCTGAATTTCAGTGGGAAATATAGTTATTCAAATTATCGTTTTTCATATTATCGCGGCAAAAAGTATTATTCTTTCATGAAGAACATGAGGGTTCAGGGCAGAAATTTATAGCTAATTTACCTTTGAAAATATATTTTATTATATAGGAGCGAAATATTTTGTCAACAAAACTCGAAAAAAAACTCTCTCTTCTGTATTCAAAATTCGACTAGAATATGGTTTAGGATAGAGACCACAGAATTATGAAAACGTGCACAAATTCACTTCTCCCCATAGCTCGTCATACGCAGTTTTTTAACTGTTTTTGACGTAAATAAATAAA